>JARFNZ010147465.1:0-10092 GCA_031763405.1 Balanus nubilus
GAGTTTTAAATATTTCCGAAGCCCCCCCCCCCCGTAGCTGAAAATGTCCCCCCCCCCTGGGCGAAATCCTGGCTACGTGCCTGCTGCAGCCAATAAATTGAAAGCACGTAGTTTGGCCCTTTGACCTGACCTTGGCCTAAAAAACAAGACCTTGTTTAGAAAATTTAAGTATGCTTCAGAACTGTATCATCCAGAACTTTTGTTTGCCGACTTGCGCGTCCAGCTGCGACCATTGGTTCGGGAGAAAAGAGGGAGAGGTGGGGGGGGGGGGGTAAATTTACTTTCAGTGGGGCGCGTTCGGCTGAAGACCCAACGTTGCATGGGTTAAATTAAATTCTTACTTTTTTGCAGTTATCCATCGCTTTGGAGTTGTATTACTACAACACTGTTAATAATCTGGGGAAGGAGTCCCGAATTGGGCCTTATTAACGCAAAATTGGGTAAAGCTAAGTGAAGGGTGGTTTCTAGGACAATCATATTCGCTAAATACATACATAAAATACTAAATAAATATATAAATAATATATAAATGAATAAATAATATATAATTAATAAATAAATACATAAATACATAACTAATAAGAAATAAATAAAAAGTTTATTTTATTGTTCTCATGTTTTCTACGTGACTAGTTAGAGGGAATAAATAGTTCATTTAACATGGGGTTTTGAACTGAGATAGCAAACTTGTAACTTGCATATAGGAACACAATGGCACATGGCAGCTTTTCTGAAAACTAACTATCAATAATTCAAGCGCAACTTTTGTGATCAAATCGCTTGATTTATACGAGATGGCTGAGTTATACCAGATGCGAACCGACGTCATTGAAAAAAGAAAAGATTTGCGGTTAAGGTGAACCGATTTTGGCTAAATTTAGCATAATTATTGGCGGTTGTCTATCATTACTACGCGTGGCTGCTATCGCAAGTTGCTGCTTATCAAATGACGCGTCTTTCCACGATAATGATTTTGGTAATTTCCGTTTCAAAATCCGTTAACAATTGACAAAATTATTGATAATTTACTCAAATATCTTAAGGTGAACCTGCGCAGTGCGGAAGCTTCTGGGCGTGAAGTGTGGCATCAGCTATGGTAGGTGTTGGCATTGTTGTTTGTGTGTGAAATATGATTGCATTTGACAGAAGTACCGAATGGCTTAATGCTGAGTTTTGACACGAAGCAAAACTTTGTCCATAGTCGCGGGGTGGTCCTAACTGTTAGGGTGGTCCTCTGTAGCAGCCTAACAACATCCATGCTGAAAAATGTTTGTGTTGTAAGAAATAATGCAGCTACCTTAACGAGAAACCCCTCAACGTATTTTTTTTCAGAGCAAGCGGTACCATCATTGTTAATGGACAAGTTTCATGTCTGGCAACCATATGATTTTTATAAAGATTGAATGCTATTCTTTCATGAAAAGCACGATGGTAATATTCATTGTTGTCAAAACGATTTATAAATACCATAAAAATAATACCTATATTTATGTGTGCTAGTCTTGTGACATCACGGATGAGCATCCGAACGAGGGATGTCATCGCTTCAGCTGCCATAGTCATGGTGACCCAAATAACGTCACTGCCTAGCAACCAATAGACAGATAGGATAGCGAGTTAGGATTTCAATAGACCAATAGGACAACGCCACCTAAAAAGACAAACAAATGGGCGATGTCATCCATTGTATATATTCCCTCAATTTTTCCTTCATCATACGCTTATTTTGTTATTTTTATCTTGAGAGGTCTACTTTAATGTTTACTTCGTGCCCAGCGGACATCGTCAACTTAAGTCTCGGGCCAGCAATTTATTTTGAAAATCCATAGCACGCTTCAAATACTCTGTTTTCATTCCTCAAGTTGAAAGTCTCAGAATGCCTATGCAATTTGTGCTCAACATGTTACCTAGTACATATCAACGTTTCAACCTTCAACTAATTTGATTCCGCAAATACATTCTTAAACGTATGGTGAAGGAACATTGAGAAGTTTGTTCAGTCATTCATTCTTCGATATCTTCTACCATGACGGAAAGAACAAGGCCAGTTTTTGAACAACAACGACCAACAATAACAGCTCATATGGCCTCTACAGTTTCCCAAGAGAAATTGAAATCCATATAAAGTGAAAGAAATGCATAGATGCATGCTGAAGTGGTTGTTGAGTTCGAAAAGCGTGATCCAAAAATACTTCTTTGGACTACCAGGACTGCTAGAATCCACGGTACGTTGGCCTTGTGGCGTCTGGGCCTCACTCTTTCCCTCTTAACAGGGCGGGAGGACTTGCTGTTTCAAATCATAGCTCTAGCATCTGCTGTACAAAACTGAACCAAATACCCATCCGTGTCGTCACGACATCAAAAACATTTTTTAACCAGGATATGTATACAAACCTAACTAAATTATTTTCGATAGTACTACGCGTCTTCCGGGAAAATCGTCGAAGTTGACTAAATAAATTATTTTTGGTTAATTTAAAGCCCCAAAACTCACAACGTGAAACTTGTCCATTGGAAAACCAATGAAAATTGGCAAAATCATATGGCTAAATGCATGCATGGTCTTCCGAGTCATGACGACACTTTAACGTGAAACCAAAATTTATAATTTGAATTGCATTCAATATATGTCACATATAGAAACATGCCACCTATATTCCAAATGTGCATTTCTCAAAGATTCTAGTGATCATTTGTGTTTGCAAATCGGTTGGAAATGAACCAAATCATTTTTGGCGAGGAAGCGCGACGTCAAGATTGTTTTTTCATCGATATCTTCACAATTCGTGGGCTTAAGGATTTGTTTACATCGTTATTGATATCTGCATACTTTCTTGGGTCGTTCTATCGCACTCGACCGATTTTTTCAAGGTCGACATTTCCCTTTAACGAAATTTAAGTACAATACTCACGTCTAGAATACGATGTGACAGCGAGGAGAAAAGTGAAGTATCGTAGAGTTTCGTTTAAAAAAATGCAATGAAAAACCATGTTGTTGATTGTCAACCCAATTGAAACTATAAAACACTTAAAAGGAACATTCCCATCGTTTTCGAAATGAGCTAGGTATGCCTATCACAAATATCACATATATGTGATAGAGCCAGTTAGTCCTGTTTTACCAGGCCACCTTGTTTTGGAAAGTTTGCTCCCTTTCGTTTGCAATATTGGTTTGAAAATTTGTATTCTTCAAAAAATCG
Organism: Balanus nubilus; assembly: GCA_031763405.1. Taxonomy (NCBI): domain Eukaryota; kingdom Metazoa; phylum Arthropoda; class Thecostraca; order Balanomorpha; family Balanidae; genus Balanus; species Balanus nubilus. The sequence continues at coordinate 3,201 of JARFNZ010147465.1, forward strand.
TACGTAGTTAGGGAAAGCACCGCCACAACTTAAGTATGTAAGTACAAAAAATGCATAGTAAAGGGCATTTTCGAAACGTATATACAAAACAAACATCAAATAAAGGTTGTGAACGATTTATGGATTTTTTAACGGACCGGATTGTTAAAATAGGAGAAACTGGCTCTTCCACATAAGCATTTTAGTTTTTAGGTGGGAATGTCCCTTTAATTATAGTTAATACCTTTGGCATTGAATCTGTGATATAAAACAAATTTAAACAGCCTTCATGACTGTCGTAATGAGAAACTTGCGCAGAGAGAAGTACATCTCGTTTGCACTAAGAGCGTGATTTAATTTGTTGTGAGTCTTGTTCGGCACAAGGAACCAGTGTGTCTGTTTTTCTACTGCTTATCGATAACTACAATATAAGCTGGGATCGGTGCTGAGGCGTCAGTTGTTAAATTTTGTGCGTTTATTTGTACTTCATTCTTAAATTAACCCACACACTGACGGCGGGCTGATTTTCGCCCCCCCCCCCCCTCATGTTTTTCGTTAATTTCAAAAAACGGCGATGCGTAGCGCCGCCAAAATTGGCACACCTATTTGAACATCGATTGTGCACATTGTGTGAAAATTTTGATCCTAGGTCATCTCAGGTCCGGTCACAAGTCCAGGTCACGTGACACTACCTCCAAAAATGCTTGCGGTTGTGCCGCACTGCCACAGCCACAGTGATTGACTGATGGATTGAAAACTTCCAGCATTGCACAGGGGCATCAGTACCTACAACTTGCATATCTCAGATTTGTATGTTGCTGACCTAAAGTCAGGTAATTTTCGTGACCCTCCGTTATAAGTCAATTGGTAAATCTTCAAATAATTTGTATTTCAATGATACTCATCATATCAGTTCAAATCTTTCAGGATCATTTTACATTTGTCTCGCTTGTCTCGTTTGTCTCGTCAAGACGCGTCGATTCGTATGCAATATGACCCAACTTGACCCATTTGGGTCACCACGTGACCTTGACTTTATGTCAACTTTTGAAAATGACCGTACCAGGTCAAAAATGATATACTTCAATTCGTCTCGACGACAGAAACACGACGGTGCCAAAATAATTGTGTTTTCTTTCATAGCTAAAAACTAATTCGCGAACAAAATTGTTACAAAATGGCCTTTTGACCTTACATGATCTTTGGATCCTAAACCGTTGACCTGAGCTCAAATTTGAGCACATTATTGAGGTGGATAATTTCAGGAGCTTTCGATTTTGTTTTCCTTTCTTTCAAGCTATCTTAGTTCCTGAGATAATGGAGGATTGCTGAGGCGATGTCCCAGCTACTCGTAATATGGGAAATTTGACCTGCGGTGACCTCTGGTGACCTCAATATTGGCCTGACCTAAAATGATTCGTTTAATTTATATTGTCCATGACACAAACTATCTAACGACGCTTACCGCTTGTCGCTATGTTACGTGGTTTTCGATATCTTAGGGGGGGGGGGGGGAATCAACCTCCCCGGCAGACGGTGTTCGGCGCGAACCACCGGCAGTGCGCGGGTTAATAATGTCCTCGTAACACATACGACGAATTCGGTGACGAAATTTCTTTCTGAAGGAGATCGGACCCATCGAGATCACATTAATTTCTTACAGCGATGAGAATAAAAACACACCCGCACTATTCGTACACTTTCAACATGCGGTGGCGAGATGAATTTTCAAATTTGTCGCATATTCACCAAACAAATGGCTTTGGTAAAAGGTGTGATAAAGTTGATGAAATATTATTTGGAACGTGCTTGAATTATCTGTTGTAAAAACGCCAACAGCAGGCGGGTCTGTGAAGTTCGTGTCGAGGACATTCGAAGCGTACCGCGCAAACGACACCCTGTCCAAATACACACTCGCACGGGAAGCGTTGTTTGTTTTCCGCTGATGGGCACATTTGTCTCGTGTGATAAATGCGGGCTTATGAACGTTGTCCATGCCTCAGGTGGACATTTACCACTGCATTTCCCGGGGCGTTGGGCCGGACCGGAGGCAGCAGGTCGTACCGGGCAGAACTATGCCAGTCGCAGCTGGTAGCCGCTGCCGAGCTCCACCCAGCCCTGTCAATCACAGTGATTTGTGTCGGCCGCGATACCCAGCCGGCGTGTGTAGAGTGGCTGCGGGCAACGCTGACCGGTTGGTCATGACCAGTCGGTCATTGGGGGCTGCCACCGTCCCGCCTCCGCCGCCGCCGCCGCCCCCGCCCCGCCCGACGCGCCATCCAGGGCGCCACAGAAGTACGAAAGGTTCTATGTAATTGCTGGCGCCCTATGCCCGCCGCTCGGCGCCCTGCGTATTACCTCATTCTTACGGCATCATCATTGTAGTGATCCCTTTACCGAGCTGTAATACAGCGACCCTACCGGACAAAATTACAGTCATCCCGCCAACCGACGGGCAGACTTTTTACTGTATCATTTACTGGAGACATGGGATTTGTACGCCGACCTGTGCATTATCCCGGTCCTTCTCCGCAGGCTGTAATGATGAGGGATCTTAGTAAATTAGGCATCGACTCTGTCAGCGATTACCTGGCTCTGAAGGTATCAATAAACATTGCTGGGCGTCTGAAATGGATCTGCAAAAAGGGTGTGTGTGGCTGGGACGGCTGGTTCCGATGGAATTTATGACGGGGAGAGACGTCCGTTTCAGATGACGTACTGCCAGTGGCGGCTGCTGCTGCGGCCCGGGACACAGCGGGACGCTCTGCTCATGTGACTGGAGCGGCCCCAGACTCCGACACAAATCAAGACAGCCGTAATCGACCACTAGACCACTTGTTATTCTCACCAGCACTCTATATACCGAGCTATTCAAGTCCATATCACTCAACAGTGGTGTGAACGGGGAAGTGCACGCGGCACGTTCCATTTCCTGTCTACAATGGCATCGGGGAATTTCGTAGCCACTCAGCATGACATAAAGGAGACATTAACCAGCACAAACCCTGTCAATAGCGGTGTTTGGTGCAGACAACAGTGTTTACCAGACCGACCCCTCGGACCAAGTAACCGCGTAGAGTCGGGGCACGTGCTGCGGCTGTTTTCAGTCAAAGTCAATGTCGCCAGTCATTGGCAGAAGCCTGGTCAAAGGTGCCGCGCCGGTCACGGAGCGGGGCGGCGCGGCGGCCGAGGGTCGGGCCAGCTGAGACGGCGTAGTGTCGTCACCGCAGGACACCTCGCTACACGGTACACAGTACACACGCCGCACATGCAGCACGCGTCCCAGAGGGCTGCTCCGGTACCGTTCCCGGTCACAGGGGGCCATCCGAGCCCGACTCGGCTCCAGTCCACACCGCCTGCTGGGGCGAGGGTTCTGTTCAGTGTTCACTGTTCGGGGGCGCCGGTTCTGTGTCCGGTACTAAATGATGTAATAAAGTTATAAATAAAGTGTTTTGGAAGGTCTCGGCAAACACATGTTAAAAAATGGTAAGCACATGGAATGCCCCGGCCGGGGATTTGTTAGCTCTTACGGGACAGGACATAGGACACAGCTCACAGCTTGGGTTTGTAATGTCTGGTACAGCTAAGGGGAGGACGGGGCAGACGACAGAGCACGCTGTCCTAGCCTTTAGCGTTCTGATGACAAGGGCACAGTCGGCATCTTTAGCGTCGTGGGGGGGATAGAGGACACAGTCGGCATCTTTAGCGTCCTGAGGATAGAGGACATTGTCGGCATCTTTAGCGTCCTGAGGATAGAGGACACAGTCGGCATCTTTAGCGTCCTGAGGAAAGAGGACACAGTCGGCATCTTTAACGTCCTGAGGACAGAGGACACAGTCGGCATCTTTAGCGTCCTGAGGAAAGAGGACACTGTCGGCATCTTTAACGTCCTGAGGACAGGGGCACAGTCGGCGGGTGTCGCGGCGTCGTGGTGGTACCGTTTTTCCCCGAGCTGGCCATTACACTGATATGAGGCAGCCGCGGGTTTTTGTCCTCATTCTGAGTGGATCCAGAGCAGTGCTGGCTGGCGGCGGGACGGCGTTTAATAAAGCCGGCCCGGCGCCAGCGGCCGCGCCCCGCGAGTGACTGCCGCAAACCACAATAAACTGGCGCGGTGTTGCATAAAAACAGCCGCGGCGACAGCATGGGACCGTGTTCGCGCCTCTGATGCGCCGAGCGCTGTGACGCGAGACATGATACAGGCGATGCTCACATACAAATGGGTAATAGGACACTCAGAGAACTGGAAACAGATAGTTGCGAGTAATGTGAGCGTTATATTATACGGCCGATTAGTAAAACGACTTTGAAACAAGTGTAAGCCCATACGATATATTGGTACAAGTCAACATTTTGTGTGCGGCATACTTTGGATAAGTGGATGTAAATTTGAATATTGTGATGCTTAATCACAGCATGATGCTGATTTAAAATTATGTAATATTATTGAAAATTAAAATGGCATTAAAAACTAAATTGACATTAAAAAATGCAATTATAAAATTATAGTAGGCGGAGATTCATAGTATGAACGGCGGGTAGCACCGTCAAAAGGGCGATATTTCTCTGAGGTGACAATTTTTCGAAACTTTGCTCAATATTAAAACTCCGCCAAAGTTTTGCACTAACAAATGGGAACACAACTTATGTCAGCGTTGTATAACAATATCAAAAAGGCATTAGTGATATTTCTTTAGTCCCGTTCAACTGTCCAGCAGCTGTCAAACATGCCTTAGAGAGAATATACTCGTGTCTTAACCCGCGCCTCGCTGGGGTCTCCAGCCGAACGCGCCCCGCTGGGGGCATAACTTTTACCAAATTGTATATCTCCCAAACCAAGAGTCGCAGCGGGACGCGCGAGGCGGCAAACGAAGGCTCTTGATAAAACCATTTTGAAGCGTCAAACTTTCTTAGCAAGGTTAAATATCAGGCCAGGGACAGGTAAAAATTCAAAACCTCGTGTTTCCGATTTATTGACTGCAGAGACTAGACTATGAACAGCAAGGAATCCAAACTCTGCCAAAATACTTTCAAATATTAGAGAAGGCACTACTAGAGTATGAGTCTCATACTAAGCACAGGTCAAGGTCAAGGTCAGGTCACAAAAGGTCACTATGTGCAAAAGTTACATACAAGATGTGTGACATATGTTTTATGGGTGGTTTCAGACGTAGAATTCGATGGTAACGGTCAGTTTACCATCTGACCCCATTTAAAGTGAAGGTCAGGTCAAAGTCAGGTCAAAGAAGGTCAAACTTTGACATTAATAACTTGTAATAAAAACAATCGATTGTGAACCAGTTTTTAAGGAATCCAATGGTGTCATTTGTTTTTACGTGAGTGGTCTGGAAAAAAACGAATTTAAAAAATGACGTTATCAGATTGTACACTTATTGGAGCCATTTGAAGGTCAAAAACGAAGATATTGATTCGAAATTTGGTATAGCAATCGCTCATATGTAGTTATATCATATGTGTTCCGGTTTATGAACAACTTCAAAATTTTGGATTTTGTGGCCATTTTTCCCCAAAAGTCTGATTTTTGTTTTATATTTTGGGAGTAAAAAAAGAAACATTTTACAAATCTGAGATTGCCATTTGGAAGAGAATGCCATTTCCGTTCTTTTGACGTTTTATTTTTTTCATTTTTCTTTTAAAACTCGATGTTTTATGAGCTATCAAACATTTGTCGATTTTGGACCGAGAATGGCCTGACATGACGTCACTAAAACGTGTTTTTCTCAATAACTTCTCGGCCGATTTTTTTCGAAATTTTATAGAAAGACGTTAAATTGATGCTAGCATGCTAGCAATTGATGCTAGATAAGCTAGCAAGCGTTTCACGTCGATACCGTTTCACATCGTTCTGAAGCTTTTGCGAAAATCCGGAAGGGGGAGGGTAAATCCCCCCCCCCCCAATGGGGCGCGGGTTAAGCAATCATGAAAATGTTTTATCGCTGACCGGGTCATCAGGGGCATGCTTCGGCATATTCCTGACGGCTGCATGACCAACTGTCAGGCAAGGTAAAGTCGGCGGCTGCGACAATGCTGTGTCGTCTCGGCCGGCACCCCTCCCCGGGGCAGTAACCGATCCAGTATACCTGCCATGACAGGTAACGTGGGGTGGGCCGGCTCTGTTCCCCTGCCCACCGAGTCGGGGTGGGGACTGACGGCTACCTCAGGTGACCCCTCCCGCTGCTGGTCACCCCTGGACGCGCGGCACCCGACACTTCGACACACGGCACCCGACACGCCGACACACGGCACCCGACACTTCGACGCACGACACTGCGTGGGGCTCATTGGGGCGTATCCGATGACTTTCCAGTTATTGTACGGGGTCTGTCCGACTGTTTTGTGAGGAGGTGGAGTTTTTGTTGCGTCTCAAATGTCGCTACCGTCAGTTCAAATCAAAACTGCATGAATGTAAAGCGTATTGGCTGTTCTGGTCCAGACAAACAAGGGCTCCGCCATCAGGGGCGTGTTTCAGAATATCCCCAACCGCTGCATGACCAGTCGGGCGATGTGTAGAGGTGTGACTGGTGAAGGACGGTCGGCGGCTGCGGCATGAAGTACAAATCCAAGAAGTTGAGAGGGACACGTCCTCCGTCCCCCTTGTAGCGGAACCCATGCAGACAAAGGACGCTTTGGTGATGTCTGTAGTATTGGGAGCTCGATGACGATGTGACTGATCTGACACTCTTCTCTTGTCTTCCATTTGTTTTCCCTGGATCTGGTCACGTGTCTGGTACAGAACAGTGAGCACAAGTCACGCACACCGGTATCAGCTGGCCATCCTGACCCTTCCGGAACCTCCCCGAACTGTCATCTGCCCCGCGTCAGAGTGTGACATGCCGGCACCACGTGACGGCATGTCACGCGTCACGCGTCCCCACGTGTCTCTCCCCATCCT
>JARFNZ010147476.1:0-10091 GCA_031763405.1 Balanus nubilus
TACTCACCACTACCAGATGGTGTACTCACCACTACCAGATGGTGTACTCACCACTACCAGATGGTGTACTCACCACTACCAGATGGTGTACTCACCACTCCCAGATGGTGAACTCACCACTCCCAGATGGTGTACTCACCACTCCCAGATGGTGTACTCACCACTCCCAGATGGTGAACTCACCACTACCAGATGGTGTACTCACCACTACCAGATGGTGTACTCACCACTACCAGATGGTGAACTCACCACTCCCAGATGATGTACTCACCACTCCCAGATGGTGAACTCACCACTCCCAGATGGTGTACTCACTGCTCCCAGATGGTGTACTCACCGCTCCCAGATGGTGTACTCACCACTCCCAGATGGTGAACTCACCACTCCTTGATGGTGTACTCACCACTCCCAGATGGTGAACTCACCACTCCCAGATGGTGTACTCACTGCTCTCAGATGGTGTACTCACCACTCCCAGATGGTGTACTCACCACTCCCAGATGGTGTACTCACCACTCCCAGATGGTGTACTCACCACTCCCAGATGGTGTGCTCACCACTCCCAGATGGTGTACTCACCACTCCCAGATGCGCAGGCTCTTGTCGTCCGAGGTGGAGACGAAGCGGCGGTTCTCGTCGATGAAGGTGATGGTGTTGACCGAGCCCAGGTGACGGTCGTACTCCTGCGTTATCTCGCCCGAACGAGTGTCCCACTGCCGATAGACAGACATACAAACACGCCGCTAGTGAGCTGCAGCAGAGACGGACAGGTTGCGTGGACAGAACACAAGACGTTAAGAAAACTAGCTCCGGCAGTTCAGCATCCGACCGATGCTGCGGGCGAAATGCAGAAGAGGACAGGTCAACACACGCACGGCCAATTCAAACAAAAAATCTAGGTCTAATACGCCATTTTGCATTACTGGATGGGATGGCGCATTGCCGACAATCAAATGAACGACACATTCGGCAATCGTCATTCAGTACAACCCATCGGTGGTGTTCATTAATAGTTGGCATCAGTCCCACCAGTAACAGTTGGCAGTAACCTACCAGTTTGGGCCTTAAAACCTACTAGGCCTTAGAGTCCTATGTTAAACCGATCATTTTCAGACGAGGCTGGCTCTTAGCCTATAGGAAGAAAACAAATCTGAATGTGCGCCAGATTGCTTAAAGCCTCGGCATCAACGTTTTTAAGCTACCAATTTTAAATAGTCTGACCGAAAGTGGTCAAAATATCTTATGCGTTAACCCATATCGAAACGAATCTCGAAACTAATCGAAAACCATAAAGATCCGACCGTCTATTCTAGTTGTTATTCTAGCCTCATCATAGCTGTTTTCCTTTCGCCACTGCCACATATCTAAATATGCTGAAATTCATACCAGGTCGACTAGATGACAGTAAACCTTCTGGAATACATTTTGCTTAAAGACATTAAATAAATGGAAACACAAATTGTTGCAACAAAGCAGTCTTAATTTATTATATATTTTTTATAAAAATCCAGCGCGTCTAAAACAAATGTTGTTTTCGGTACTGGCCTACCCGATGATACATTACCCTGGTTGGCATATCAGCAAAACTGGCTAGACTCCAATTGACCAGCCTGTATTACGCTTCGTCAGTGAGCATAATATTCGTCACGGGCAAAAGTATCATCTAATCGCAATAAGTTTTCGTCATAAAGCGAACGAAATGTCAGGTTGTCAAAACTAATCGTCGTTGTGTATAAATTCTGACCATTTATCGACAATCTCAATCTACGTCAAAGGTCAAAGCTAAATTTCGTTGCAAATGTGCAATCTATGAACATACGAGTCTACTGTATTTTCGTTGCATGGGTTTTGAGGATAGAGAGGTCATCCTCCACCTGTCTTACATATGGATGGATGGATGAAAGTTACCGATTACACTGGATGAAAGTTAACCGATGAATTAACGTCGACACACTTCTAGCAGCCACAACGGTAAGATTGATCGCATGTGGCGCAGCTGTATGTTAAGATATTCTGATAATTTTCAGCTCGCTGCCTTTTCGGACGTCGCGTAGCGCCGCCAGAATTGGCAAACCTATTGGGACATCAATTGACCACATTGTGTGACAATTTTGAGCCCAGGTCATCTCAGGTCATGTCACCAGTCCAGGTCACGTGACCCGACCTCCACAAATATTTGCAGGTGTGCCACAGCCACAGTGATTGACCGATGGATTTGAAAATTCCAGCAGAACATAGGGGTATCAGTGCCTATAGCTTGTAGATCTCAGATTCTTTATGTCGGTGATCCAAGGTCAGATCATTTTGGTGTCCTCTCTAAAGTCAATGGGAAAATCTTCAAATGCTTCTTATTTCAAGGATACACATCGTATAACTCCAAATATTTCATGATCATGTTATATTAGCCCATTATTTATAATAAATGTGCAATATTTGATCATTGACCTCTTACAAGGTCGTCTGAGGACATGTGAGGTCACAAACCCTTGTTTGCTAATAACTTTTGATAGAAAAAAAAACTAGAGACGTGAAAATGGCATCGAAGTATTTGCCTCGTCAAAACGCATCGACTGATATGCAACACGACCCAACTTCACCAACTTGGGTGACCACGTGACCTTGACCTTAGGTCAACTTTTGAAAATGGCCTTTTCTGGTATAAAAGTATATACATACATGTTTCGATTCGTCTTGACGTGGGGAACACGATTTCATCGAAATAATTGTGTTGTCTTTCATAGCTCAAAAGTTATTCACGAAAAACGATTTGGCACATGATGGCCTTTTTGACCTTCCATGACCTAGACGAACAGCCAGGAAGGTGCCTTCCTAAACCGTTGACCCGACGTCAAATTAATTTGACGACAATACCGCGACAATTTCAAGAGCTTTCCATCGCCATATGATCAAATTTGACCTTCCGTGACCTCTGGTGGTCTCAATAAATACCTGACCTGAATATGACCTAATTAATTTCTAGTCCTTGTCACAATCAATCTAACTCCGTTTGCCGCTTGTTGATACGTTGCGTGGTTTTTTAGATCTTGGGGGCGGAAATCGCCGCCGCCGAAGTTCCCGTTGTAAACGTTATCACCCCCCGTGGCCGTGAAGTCTGAGGGGAGGGGAGGGGAGAGTGCTGCCAGACCGTCACGCCGCGTCACTCACACAGAGGATCTTCTTGTCTGAGAGTCCGGCCACGAACAGATGCTGTTTTTCCTCGTCCGGGTTGAACTTGACGCAGTAGGGCACCTTCTTGTTGGTGAAGCGGGAGATGCACTCGCCCCGTTCGGTGTCCCACAGTTTGATGTAGCGGTCATAACCTGTGTAGTACAGACCGTGCAGATCAGACAGGCAGGCTACCACACCCGTACACCACGGCGACACAGCCGCCAAAATCAGCAGAAGGTCAGGATTCTGGAACGTCATTTGTTTACAAGTTACAGACAACAGAATACGGAGGAAGGGAGCGGCGCAATCGGCTGTTTGACTTATGGAATGCTTCGGCACCTGTGACAAGTAAATGCTCATAAGAAATTGACACCAATTCGAATCAAGTGATTTATATCCTATAATTTCGAAGAAGGTTCGAATGACCCCCTCAATACAATGTTGTGAAACGCTTCGAATGGAACATCGAAGTAAAGGGATTTATGCAAAGTGTAACATGTCAAGGTTCAAAGTTGGGGATTCCCGGAGCGTTCACTGTTGCAGAATTTTAGGAATGCCAGTGTCTGATCTTGCAATATTTTGACTTGTGACATGTCATTGCACATTGGGGCGGCGGCCAGATTTAGAATGTAATTTAACAACAGAAATATAAAACCGCTTAAAACCGTGCAACCTTTTTTGGGGCATGTATACACTCCACGACTCATTCCCCTTCCAGCAGTATCCCATTTACCTACCGACTCCTGCCTACCTGTCGGCTATAAGAGATGTAAGTCTCCGCCACCGCGGCACCTGCGGCTGCACCTGCGGCGCCGGTGCACATTTTGCAACACTCCTTCGACAATAACTCAATAACTTGTTAGGATAGAGATAGCGACATGGAAATGGTACCGATGTGTTTGTCTAAGATACGTCGACTCATATGCAACATTACCTATTTGGGTCAACACGTGACCTTGACCTGAGGTCAAATTTTTAAGTTTGCGTTACGTCACCATGTATATGTGTTAAAGCGTCTTTACGCGAGAAGCACGAATGTATCAACATCGTTTCTGTACTGTTCTTAGCGAAAAAGTTATTTGCCAGAAAACGTCTTCTTAGAAAACGGCCATTTTGCACTGGCGGATCCAGAAAAGCAATTTTAAGCGTTTGGGGAGGGTACAAATTCCAAAAGGTTAGCATTTTGAAAACTCAGCGGATTTCCCTTCCTTATATGCATTGGTAGTTGATACAAAAGCAAAATTGCCTTCATAAAAGCTGCTTTCTTTTTTGTATAATGTGAAAATTAATGTATTTGTTAGTGTTTTATAACTGTTAAAATTGTGTGCCGATTTCGGGCGTTTTGAGGGGACATGGCCCGTGTCTCCCCCTCTGGATTCGCATCTGCCATTTTGACATTTGATGACCTCTGAAGCCTACCACAACCTAGCATCAAATCTGATAAAAAAAAAACGCACAAGTGTTTTAAGAGTTTCATATTTTTTATTTCGTTTCATCCATCATAATTACCGAGATACCTATCTGGAGATTTCTGCAGCAAATTTTTTCAAAACATGAAAATTTGACCTTCGATGGCCTATGGTGACTTCAATATTGGCCTGAGCGAAATGATGAAGAAACTTCGACTGTCCTTTGACGACAGATTTCGGGCTTTTTCTACGTCTTTTTAGCCTTCTTGGTTTTTTAGTTAGTAGGAGTCTTCAGACCCACCCAGGTGGGTGCCGCTGGGCAGGGTGTGTCGTCTGGGTGCCGCTGGGTAGGGTGTGTCGTCTGGGTGCCGCTGGGTAGGGTATGTCGTCCGGGTGCCGCTGGGTAGGGTGTGTCGTCTGGGTGCGCTGGGTAGGGTGTGTCATCTGGGTGCCGTAAGTTGGGTGGGGTGGGGTGGGGTGTTGGCGGAGGGTCTGACTGACCTACCCAGAGGAACTGGGTGCCGTTGGCGGGAGATCACTAACCTGCCGAGAGGAACTGGGTGCCGTCGTTATTGAAGCAGATGTCCCGCACGGCCTGACGGTGTCCCAGGTATGTTCTCAACATGCGCCGCTGGTTGTACACCTCCCACAGCTGCCGGGAACGACCAACACAGAATTACCGTCAGTGCGCCATGTGCAGCGGTTATCCCCCCCCCCCTAAAAAAAAGAAAAATACCACAATTGCAACATATAGCACAAACATAGCGACGCATGCATCTCGTTTATGGTCTTGAGCTGTACCATGCGGTGAAGCCACGGTCAGCGACACTGTCGAGCCGGTATCTCAGTATGGGGATTGGCAAGGTCAGTCGGCATGTACTCGTATAATGCCAGTAAGCCGTAAACAGTACACCGACGCGCTGGCCGATACGGCCAACCAACAATGGCCTCACCTTGATCTTACAGTCCATGCCGCAGGAGAGCATGAGGTGGGCCGACTTGGGGAAGAAGCGGGTGGCGTGCACGCCCTTGCTGTGTCCCTGCCAGGTGTGCAGCAGCTTCTTGGGGATGAAGCACTTCTCGGGCGGGTCTTCGGAGCGCAGGTTGACGCCGACGTCCTGCGGCACGTGCAGGTACGAGCGGCCCTGGTAGTCGTAGGCGTCCTTGACGTGCAGGATGGTGCGCTCCTCCATGGGCTTGTCATCGGTCTGTTTGCCGCGTTTTTGCCGCTTGGCCGTGATGATGTCCAGCTCAGCCTGCTCCTCCTGAGACGGCACGGCGGCAGCGGGGCAGCGATCAGCGGTCACCCACAGGGACAACGCCATCACCCACAGGGACGTAAACCGACGGAACAGAAGGTCGGAAGGTACATTCGTCAAGATAAAATATTTGGATTCAGATTATGAGGATTCAGGATTCAGAGGATTCAGATTATGATTGTCCAAATTAAAACGAAAGACTAAATCATAGACATGCCACTATAAAATGTCATTAAACATGAACCAAATATGAAATGTTATCTGAAATTGAATCCGCTACACAACCTCGAGCATTTACAATATATTCCATCCGACTTACCTCGGTGGGTTTCATGACCTTCTGTTCGTCGACGAAGCCGCCCCAGGGTCCCAGGTAGCCGTCGATGTCGCCGGCGTTCGTGTTCTTCTCGCGCTTCCGTTTGTCGAGCGGTCGCTTCTCCTTGGGCTTCTCGAAGACGGTCTGTGCGGCATCGGCGCTTGTGGAGGCGGTGGCTGCGCCGACCATGCGCACGGTGCCGTCCTCGGCGGCCGCCTCCGTGCTCGGGTCCACGGCGTACCCTGGCCGAGGACCACACGGACGGTGACACGGCTGTCAGACTCACCGGGCCGCGGGACGGCAGGGCCGACCACAGGCCAGTGCGAAAACATCAAATACACCTTTTTAATATGGATGGGATACAAGTGATATTTAAAATGGGAGCTACAATGTGACTTTATATTGCTAGTCCGCATTGTCTACTGTTTAATGTGCTTGTTAACCCCAACGACAAGGAAACAATATGGTGATATTACCAAAACACGAGAACGCCAAAATATAAGTAAAAATAGGTCCCTAACCTACATGGAATCTACATTACAACAATACAAAGGACCAGAACAGTTATTTTACCGTAGCTGGTGAATGTGCGGCGCTGATTTTCGAACTGGAAGGCGTTGAAGTGCGCTGGTTCCACAAAGCCAGCCAGTGTGTTTCGTTCTGCTCGCATCTGCTGCGTCTGTCCCGGGTTGGCCGGCCCGAGCACAGGGGCGAACAGCTCGTCATGGCGCGGGTTGTACGACAGCTCCTTGACAGTAGGGTCAATGTGACGCCGGTCGTCCAGGCCCGTCTGTGGGATAACGACAGCTCCCGTCATAACACGACATGTATTGGATTGTCTGCACATCAACTACACACAAACTTAAGCCCTACCAAAAACTCCCCAGAGAGTTAACATTTGCTGGAAAGTCAGAAATTACCAAAGCTGCAAAATCATGGATAATGTTATTCACTCAGAAGTGACCTCTGGAGGATGAAATGGGCTTCGGAAGGCTAAGTGGGCTTCTGGAGGCCAGAGTGGGCCTTTGAATGTTAAAGCGAACTGAAGAATTGAAGAATTGAATGTTAAAGATATATGTTTACGTGCCAAAACTGCACGTTTAGAATATTCGAAATCCTTATATTTGTGAGTTTGCCATGGCGAATAAGGGACACAATGGATGCTTAAAAAGCAATACCTCGGTGTTTTATGTTCCTTTGTGTTCAAATACAGATAACTTGAACTTTTATCGATAGGTATATGCGTCCATTTCAAACCGAACACGTGCCACCTCCAATACCATATGCTGAGATTTCAATATGAATATATTGCCATATAGTAAGATTATTGTTTATCCAAAAACATTTTCACGTTTGATACTTCGCTAGCGATCCTCCAACAGCCGAAAAACCGTGATGGGCACTATAGTGCCCAAGCGGCTTTAATGGGTTTTAACAAGCTCTTCTTACTTCTAACAAGCTCTTCTTACTGGCGCGGGTTCTGACCTTGCAAATATAAGGTAAGGAAGAGTCATCGCGCAGCTCCGACAAAATATGCGTGTTTATCTCACAAATTGACATCCATGTGTGTTCCTCTTTATTTTGCCTTGTAAACTTTGGTGTGCTTAAAACAGGATAAGACTATTGTTCTGCAAATGACTCATGGGATGTGACACTATACCTGAGAGTAAAGTAACCTGATCTGGAACTGACTAAGTTCACCTTGTAGTCAATGAGCAGTATATTTCCTTTGCTTTAATGGCTTATAATTGGCATGTTGTTCTGACCTACTTGTTTTGTGTAAGCATTAGTTCTCTTTATTCCAGTCACCCTTGAGGTACATTTGCCACTCAACCATTTACCTGTAGGTACCATTAGGTTCAGCAGTTTGGAGTTTTTTCATGATGCTTCACGTGAAATCTGTTATTTTTGGTTGGGGTTGCACTTCGACCCATTGGGGTTGCACTTTGTTGGTAAGGGGTTGCACCTACAACCCCCCTTATATAGAAAGTTACGCATGTGCTTATCTGTACCCGCCTATGTGAAATACCAAATTAAACAAACAATGGTAACATTTTAAGCATTTCAAGCAAGATGTAACAGTATACCGTGCCAAACAAACCAAAAAATTCAATAAATTAAAGAAATCTCAAAAATTTCAAAAAATAAATAAATAAATCAGTTCCCTGAAAATCCTGCAAATCCCAAAAACTTCACCATTTTTTATTCCCTGAATACGCCTAAGATATTTAACTTCAAACTCATATTTAGATATCTTAAAGACCTCCATGTTTAAAGTCTCTCCTCACCTTTCCATAAAAAGCTAGGAAGATCTTGTCATGGTGCATCAAATGGTGTGTTTCATTCAAATCAGTCGTGTGAATCTTGATATCATTGGGGGGGGGGGGGGGGAGGCGGGACAGAATCTGCCCCCCCACAAGGTAATGTAATTCTGGCCGCCCGCATGGAATAGGGTTAATGGTAGATGACTTTGACTACCATATTCCATATAACAACATTTGTGCTGATTCAAGTCTGATAGTCTCCCCCAAAAAATGTCCACTTTGCTAAAATCTTGACACAAGACCTGCCATAAAATTATACCAAAAAAAAACACAATTCCGAAACACTTGGGCTAGCATTCCCAAATTTTCTGGCAAATGGTTCAGGACAAAAAAAAAACAAGTAAGAAATCAGGTTGGTAAGTGTGATGTTAAGATATAGAACATAGTGTGTGTGAAGGGTGACAGAATAATGCGTGGTTCACACTATAGACCTGAAGTACGTCAAAACCACCCGTTTTCAGCTTTTGACGGACGTCAGGTTACCTTTCTAGAGTGAATCCATATCTGATTACTCCAGAAGTACCCGCTAACTTCCGTCAGATCAAGACATTTTTAGCTGTTGACGTATGTCTGGTCGGCATTTTGACGTACCTTAGGTCAATAGTGTGAATCACGCTTGAGGACATTAGTGCAGTTGGGCAAACTGCGGGGAGCCGATAAAAAAAATGGATTGACCTAAAAATGGGTCGGTGTGGGAGGTGGGTGGAGCGATGCGATATAGACGATGTGGAGCAATATATTGTTTCCTCATCCCCAACGGGCCTATGCCCACTTAGAGAAGGTGCTACTTCTCTTTGGGATTGTTTGCGAGGCCTTCCCCAAGGGCCTCACCGTATCGGGCGAGACACCAACGTGGGTGGCCGAGTGGGACTCAAACCCACGTCAGTGCGGTCTCCGCACCGAAATCCAGTGTTTATATTTCTATCTTCATGTAAATTGCTTTTGGTACACACCTACATTTAAACATATTATAACCACAGAAGAATGCCCTATAACAACAATATTTGTCTTGCAAAACAATTAAAATGAATACCTATATCGACAAATATCCCCTTGGAAGCCATCAAATTCCGCTTTTGGGAGTTTTTGAGACAAATAGAAAGACCATCCTGAGTTCAACTGGAAACAAACAACAACAACGGAAAACAGCTGTTGATGGGTGTTGTTGAATAAACAAATGAGTCAACTCAAGATTGAGCCAATTTGAGCCAAAGCCAAAGCCAAGAAACTTTCTTCAGTTTCGATATCAGGTATCGTCCCGGGACAGAAAACGCCTCAGCCGACGCCCTCTCCAGAGCGTACTGTGCGACGGTCAGCTCCGATACCCTAGCAGAGCTCCACAACTTCCTCTGCCATCCAGGCGTCTCCAAGATGGTACATTTTGTCCGTTCTCGCAACCTCCCTTTCTCCGTGGAGGATGTGAAGAAGGTTACTTCCACGTGTCAGACTTGTGCCGAGTGCAAGCCGCGGTTCCATCGCCCGTCTCAGGCTCACTTGATCAAGGCCACTCAGCCATTTGAACGCCTTAGCATCGACTTCAAAGGTCCGCTGCCAACATGTTCCCGCAACCGCTACCTGTTCACTGTTATTGACGAGTTTTCACGCTTCCCATTCG
>JARFNZ010147487.1:0-15420 GCA_031763405.1 Balanus nubilus
AGGAGTGCTCCCGTCTTCTGGGTGGAGTGCTCCCGTCTTCTGAGAGGAGTGCTCCCGTCTTCTGCAAGGAGTGCTCCTGTCTTATGCAAGGAGTGCTCCCGTCTTCTGCGAGGAGTGCTCCCGTCTTCTGGGTGGAGTGCTCCCGTCTTCTGAGAGGAGTGCTCCCGTCTTCTGCAAGGAGTGCTCCTGTCTTATGCAAGGAGTGCTCCCGTCTTCTGCGAGGAGTGCTCCCGTCTTCTGGGTGGAGTGCTCCCGTCTTCTGAGAGGAGTGCTCCCGTCTTCTGCAAGGAGTGCTCCCGTCTTCTGCAAGGAGTGCTCCCGTCTTCTGGGAGGAGTGCTCCCGTCCTCTGCCAGGAGTGCTCCTGTCTTCTACAAGGAGTGCTCCCGTCTTCTGCGAGGAGTGATCCCGTCTTCTGGGAGGAGTGTGGCTGAAGACGAATGACGCGATGAGGCAGGCGGCGCACCTAAGGTCCGACGCGGGACTCTGCGGAGAGGGGAGGGAGAGGGGCTGAGGCAGGGTGAGGTTACTGCCTTCTGCGCCAAGGACCAGGATTACAATCCCTCGACAAGCTTCTGAAAAGCCGTCCTACTACGTACACTCGGAGCAGGTAGGGTTTTGAATATTGGGTGTTGGGTGTTGGGTGTTGGGTGTTGGGTGTTGGGTGTCATGATCCCAAGAGGATGCTGCGTTTGATCCACACACCAGTCAACGGGATCCTCCGGGGATCCTCCGAGGATCCTCCGGGATCCTCCGGGTACGCTGGCTCAGGATTGAGCTAAGGCCATTTCCTGTGAGGATTTCTGGGAGGCACGATTCCCCAGTGGTCCGCATAAATAAAGGCGTGAGTTAATGTGTAACTCTTGGAACAGGGCAAAGATTCTTGCTAACGGCTTGGCTCCATGACGACACGCTATTAAATACAAAAACAAGCCGAAACTCTGCGAGCTTGGTGGTCGCCAGACGCACCGAAGGGCGTATTTTCCTTCGAGGAAACGCAATCTGGAATACTCGGTCGCTGACTGAGCTTCGAGGACGGTTATGTTTGTTGATGATGTGACGATGACGACAAGGCAAGACTAAACCAAAATTTGAGCAGAGCAGATAAGACTAAGCCAGGCTGGGCTAAACTAAACTAGACAAGACCAGATTAGACTAATTTAAAATAAAATAGTTAGACAAGACTAGAGCAGACCAGACCAGACTATAGAGGAGACGGGGTATAAACGAGACCAAACCAGACTAGGCCAAACCAAAACAGACTAGACCAGGTTAGCCAAGACTGCCAGGCTTGACTCGACCAGTCTTCACGCCCCGCTGGTCCCGAATAGGTGTATTTACTTAATGTATTTTACGTAGACTCTCTAACCTGTTCCCCACTCACTTCTTATATATAACGTAGTTACATGTATAGCAATTAACAGTCTCGATAAAAATAACATGTATTTTGGAGAGAAAGCTTAAAGCTTCTTGATTCAGATGCCCAATTTTTGCGACTTTTCAAAGTTGACATTTAATTTTGTCCCACTTCTTCCCGCTCTCCCTGACCCGTTACAATGTGCAGCAAAATTGTGCAGCCTTTACTCAGTTATGCAAAGCTCTTCAGACTATCCCCTCGTAACCCGAATAACGGGCGAACAGGAGACCCAGGCGGAAACGGAGACGTAGCCAGAAGAGACAGAGGAAGAGATAGATAGATAACGACTAGCAGAGGTAAAGACAGGCACAGCGACAGAGATAGACAGAGACAGACACAGCGACAGAGATAGACAGAGACAGAAACAGAGACAGAGCAGTAGAGAGGTGAGGATCGGGAGGCAGCGGTACAGAGTGGGGGGTGACCTGAGATGGGGAAGGAGCCGGGGTCTGGACGGAGACGGAGCCGGGTCTGGACGGGGACGGAGCCGGGGTCTGGACGGAGACGGAGCCGGGTCTGGACGGGGAAGGAGCTGGTGTCTGGACGGAGACGGAGCCGGGTCTGGACGGGGACGGAGCCGGGGCCTGGACGGGAGTCAGACCAGTGCAGTGCGGGGGCCGAGCCGTGGCTAGACCGTGCCGTGCTGATCAGCCCCGTCAGTCGGGCTGCGGCGGCGGACGGCGGCGGTTGGCCGTCGCTGAGAGAACAAGCTCTCAGTTCAGCGCACAGAACCAGCGCTGCCTGCCGGGCGCTGGTGCCAGCGCGAACATTCGCGGACAGTCGCAGATTGTAACGCGTGTGCAGTCGAAGACAGTTGCTGGCAGAAGACTGACTGGTCAGTGACGACACTGTGGGTGTGACGGTGACGTGCCGTGACGGTCACGTGCTGACTCAAGCCACAGGAGTCCGTGGAGCCTCCGACCGGACATAGACCATTTCCGGGGGCGTGGGAACGGCGGGCGCGCCAGGCGCTGAGCGCCGGAGGTGTGACCGCGAGGACATCGCCAGGTCCGGCCAGGTCCCGCAAAGCCTCTGCCGAGTCTCCGAGCCTCGTTCCTGGCTGGTGGGACAACAGTACGTTTCGGCACAAGAGAGGAGAGCTCGAGTGTCATTTTGGCAGGGTGTAGCCGAGGCGCTGACGACAAGAAACACGAGGTAAGTCGTATGGAACTGTGGTGGGAGCGGTGCAGACGAATGATGTGTAGAATGTTGTGATGTTTGATGTTAGTGGTGAAGGTGGTGTATCTGATCCTTGAACATGGTGCAGTAGAATACTGTTTGTATTTCGACACTAGTGTGTATGTATGTTATGCAAGACAGAGGGTTACAGTTTTGATGTATTGTGTTGTGCTGTACGCGCACCGATAGTTAAAGTTTTGTTCCCCTTGATAGGCTTATGTGTAGTGTGTACGGATAAAAAAAACATAACATAATAATGATAACGATAGGCACAGTTGCATTGACTAGCAAGCATGGATAAACAAATGTCAATCGTTCGATCGGTAAATTCAGTTATAGCTTTTTCTTGGTTCCCATCTGTTAAATCAGATCGGCGTCCATTCTATCCAGTTTAATAATATATAACACAGTAATTATAAACGACATTCGATCATATCGACATGCAATGATTATTAATATTTAACTAGGATATAATTAAAAGTATATTGTACGGTGTGAGCTGAGAATAGATAATGCTAATGCAAGATATTTTCCCACATAACCTAAACAAAAATACGTCTGATCACCTGTTCAAAAACAACAAGTTACGTAAACCATGAATGTATAGTGTAGGAAGTGCCCCACGCAAATAATCGGATATAGGAATATTCAAGGGTCGCACACTTAAAATTGTATTAACACGCGCTGTGGTGGGGGTTTTAGAATTCAGCGCCCGGGAGGGAGGGAGGCAGAATCTGCCCCCCCCCCCCTACGATCTCAGCTCCTATAAGAGCTAGAATAACGAAATTTAGAGGATAGGAAGGGACGCTGTGGAACTCTTTGTTGTCCGATTTTTATGGCTCTAGGTTAATATTGTCAAGGCCAAATGAGGTCAAATTTCAAAATTTTATCAAATAAGGGCCTACAAATCCGACGCTCCTATTTTTGGATCTAGATCAAAAACTATGATAGCTAGGAAGAAAAGAAAAGAAAACAATAGAAACCTCTTGAAATATTTATCGTCAGGTATCCTCAGATTTAACCTCAGGTATATAGTTTAGGCTGCAGAGGTCACCAAATGTCAATGACCGTTTTTCAGGGAAAAAGTTTTTCGCAAATAACTTTTGATAAAAAAGATAGGACAATAATTTTAGCATCATCGTGTTTCTCTTGTCAAGACACTTCGAAACATATACATGATTAATTTTCAAGGTCAACTTCAAAATTTGACCTTAGGTCAAGGTCACGTGTTGACCCGTGTTGACCCGAAAATATCATGTTGCATATAAGTCGATGCGCCTTGACCAGACGAAGACATTGGTGCCTTCCGCACGTTTCTAGCTCTTCTCTATACAAATGTATTGGCAAAAAACCGTCATTGACCTCGGGTGACCTCAGATGACCTTGATGACCTCACTGATAAAAATTGCACTTTGATCAAGAACATCCCAAGGTTACGTGATCCTACAAGAATTAGACAGATATGACGCGTTTCCTCCGAATAGGAATGATCTGTATTTTCCCCATTGACTTATGCGGGCCTCTGAAAAAGTCGACCGGCCCCCATATAATAACCCTCGGAACAGGTTGAGAGTTACAATTAGCATTTGGTCCCAAGAGGATATGGTGCTTGGTCCACAAACCAAACCAAACCCAAACCAAACCAAACCATTGACTTATAATGGGAAGCCAGGATATTGACCTGATCTCAGGTCACCGAGATAAGGAAATCCGAGATATAGAAGTTGTAGGTATCTGTCCCCGTATGAAATCCTCAAATTTTGAAACCGATCTGCCAAAAAATGTGGCCACAGCACAACTGCAAACTTGCACAATGATCATTTTCACATGTCCGTACTTTGACCTGACCTGGTGACCTGACGTGACCTAAGGTCAATTTTTTTTTACACAATGTGTGTTTTTGAATTCTGGACAGGTACTGAAAAAACGTCTGCGTTGCGCGCCGCCATTTTTTCGCTGTGCTCCAAAAACATGCGAGGGCATATCCCCCCCCCCCCCCCCCCTCCAGAGCGCGCAAATGTTCAAACCAATCGTCCGTTGAGCGAATTTCTTCTGCAGAGTGCATTGTTGCAAATGTGTTTGTGGAATATTGTGAAATATTTTTTGCTGATAATTTATGCATCTGAGCAGCTTTGTAAAAATAGAAAGCTGTATTACCAAACATCGATGTAGGTCGGCGTGAAGTAGCGCAACTGGTGACGAAAACAAGTTGTTCCAGAACGCGCGGGCAGCGAGTTCGTCGTAGAGTGAATTAGTTCGATTCGCGGGAGAGCGAGTTAGTCGTGTTGCCGAACTTGCTCGTAGTTATGTGGCTAGGGGTGGTATGACAGCCCTGGTTCTGAGACTCAAAGTATTTGTTGGTTGTAGTTATGTGTCTCAGGAGACGTGATGGATGTATTTATATAATCATAATGGATAATGAGGGCTCATTGTTGCGTGACTCTGAGGGATATGTCAGATGAGAGACATGATTTGAATGACCGGGAGGGTTATGACAACTGGGAGCCATGGCTCATGCGCCCGAGTTACATGACAATTTAAATTGCATGTATGTATGTATTGCATGCATGCATGCATATGCATATAATTATATTCCAGCCTAGGCCGTCGCCTCGGACGCTGCTCAGACAGACTGGTGACGTGTGTGTGTCGTCCCTATGGTCGTTTGGTCGTTGGTCAGTCGGTGTGTCTGAGGACGTCCTTGACCGTCCTGGCGTCGTCGGCACCACAGCAGAGGGGCGCTGACTCGGCAGACCGCCGCGCCGCCCCGGGACCTGCTCTTTCAGCGGCCACCGGGCCGACGCGTCGCCGGCGTATTGGCGAGGTTGGCAGGAACGGCCCAGTCGGTGGTCGGTATTAGAAACTGATTCAGGTCGGCTTTTTGTTGAGTAAGTGGTGCTTTGCCAGTCGAATGGTCGGTAACTTTATATTGATATTATTTGTGTCGCTCAGGTTTTCACATCTAATCACATCTTACCATAGCTTCGATGTTTTCGTCATACCTACAGGCATTATGTAAGCGATTACTGAAAAGCATGCGCGAGTGAGCCCGTTCTTCTTGTGTAGACTGATCCCCTAGGCTACTAGGGAGGTTGGGAGAACGTTCCAAATAGGGCTCCAATTGTAGACGGACAGCGGCATTGTCGCTGACGGTCTCTTGTCTCCTGTTACAATGGTGAACTAGAAAACGGCAAATATGGGCCTTATCATTGCTAAATGTAATGTATCGATGTAGGCCGGCACTTTGGAAACCTTTCGGGAAGATCTGAATGCGAAGCAAAAGCAACATTCAGTGTGATGTTGACGATTGATCTCGCGGAAGTTGGGTTGTCGCTATGACAATACATTTGGTTTTACTGCTGTTATACCTTCATTCTTATGGACTTCATTATTTTGCTATACGGACTAGGGTGGTGACATCGCATTATACTTCGTGTTGTCGATTGTGCCTGGCATGCCGAATGCCCAACTTGTACGCTGCGGCCAACATACTGCTGTTGAGTATTCGAAAGGGCGCTTTTTTGCCGAACATGAACATTTTTTGCCGTCCAATAACATCCTGTTTGCGAGTAATATCCACTTCATGTTGTGTTGTGCCAACAATCGTGCCGCACAAGGCGGTCGCTTGTTTGCTCCGCCGAAAGCAGGAAGGACGTGTCCTAATAGCAGCTCTAACGGTGCGTTTTCCTCCATTCTTCCGTTGCCGTGGTCGTTTGCCAAAGGACGTGTGTCACTTGTTTGCCCTCGCGGTCGCCGGTACGTCGCTATGAGCGACTGACACCGATGCCCTGAGGGTCTGGGTGTCATTGGCGGCGAAAATTAACAACCACATTTGGGTCGCGTGTCGGTGCCTGGTCCCGTTACACCATGACTGTGACGACTAATGGCGCTTTGAGCGCTCTTGGTAACTAATCTAACTTAGTAACTCTTGCTAAGTACTTATGAAAAGCTTCTCAGCTTCTGTCCTCCTTGTGGAGACATCTGTGTCCCGCCCAGCCCTCGCGTCACCGCACAGAGACGGTGACGTCCGGCAGCCTGTCACCTTGGTGACCACTTCTGATCTGCTGATGTTCGTTTATATTTATATGGACGTTTATTGCCTTCTGTAACCTGAATGTTTGCATCGTTTGAGCTGTTCTGATCCTACAAACCCATTGTGAAACCGCGTGGTTTGTTTTATTTTACGACCCGTGACGACATGGTACCATGACGACATGTTTGAAAAAGCTGCCTATTCCGGAGACGGGCCAAGTCTAGTGCTGACCCCGTGTGATATCCCTTACCCCCATCTCCCCCTGTAACCCTCTGGGTGCCTCTCACGTCGTCAGATTCAGGACATCCCGGGTCTGGAGACGGCGCGGATGAACCTGTCTGACCTGCGGCGGGCCATGGGCCGTGACGTCGCCGACGGGCCCGAACTCACCGACTCCACCCTGTCGGCGCCCCACCGGCCGCGCCGACAGAGCATGGACAACATGGACCTGCTCAAGGTACTGACGCCGGTCACGGTGGCGGGGGCGATGGTGGTGGGAGCGCGCACGGCTGGTGGGCAGAGGTTAGGTGGGGAATGGTGCTGAGGGGAGCGGGAACTGCGCCGACGACCCGCCAGACGCAAGGTTTGTTTCGCGGAAATGTGTACTATAGTTTGTTGCTGAGGCATGATCTGCTCGCTTATCATTGTTGTTTCCCGGTTTTAACTTTATTTTGGTTTGTTTAGTGTTGATTGAGCGAAAATATCTTTGAAGTGTTTTTTTCCCATATTTTTTATTTATTCATAATGGTGAGCTTTGTTTCTGTGCTGTGATTAACATCTTATATATTTGTTTTCTATTCAACGTAAATCACTCGCTACCTTTTGCCATTGCATATATCATCCATTGTATTATTTTCCGATGCACTGCCTGCATTTCCCTGCAGCTGGTCTCCATGTATCCAGCGTTCTCCCCGCCAGTCCTTTGATCCGCTCTGATGCTTGGCGGCCTGACCACCCATCCGAGCTGCTGCGTCTAGGCATGCCTCCAGTGCCCTGCCTAGCCATAGCGCGCATGGCAACGACTCGGGCGGGCGGCCGAACTGCGTGTTTGTATGGTGAGTCCTGTTTCCCGACTGTGAATATCCAATGTTCTTTTCCCTATTTCCATCATCCTTTCTCTGTCTATTCCCATTTCCAATCCCCGTTTGCAAGTTCCCCTTTTCTCTCGCCTCCTTATTCCCTGTCATTCTCTCAGTTGACAATGTTAGTAGCCGCATATGAGCCCAGGGTCCTCCCACCAGTACACCCATTCGGCGTCCCGACCACGTGCGCTCCGGCCTGTGCTCGCTGCACCATGCCGCTGCCTGTGCCTCTGCCTCTGCCCCTGCCTCTGCCTCTGCCCCTGCCCCTGCCTCTGCCTCTGCCTCTGCCCCGCCCGCCTGTACCTTGCTTGCCTGGCCGTCGCTAGTTGCACCACCACTATGTTGCACAGATGACACCTGACTCCAAACGCGGCCTGCAAGGCGACACCGAGAAGCCGGCAGCTCTCAATGTCAGCCAGGTGAGTCGGCAGTCGTGATAAATCAAATATTGAGTTGACAAACAAAGGGATGAGTCGGCCACTGCGGTATGTTCTCGGCATGAACAGTGGGGAATGACAAAACTTATTGCAGACCATCGAAGACTTCTATTCGTTCGGTGAAACTGCAAGTTCTTGTCTACGTTTTCTTTGTCATATTGTATCATGTATCATGTATTGTATCATGATTGTATTGCATAAGTTACAAGTTTCCCTATTCTTGAAAACGGTGTAACGCAATGTCGGTTGATCTGTTAACAAGTAGTGGGTGTTGCTCGCCACCACCGAGGGCGCTATGCTGCTGGTAGGTTCTGCTGGTCTGTAGGGAGTGGTATACGGGCCGAGGTCGGCTACGTAGGACTTCGTATAACGACATTTGTGGCGGCGTCCTTGGGTTCCAAAACCATCGCCCCTGATGGAATTATAGCAGCCTCATCACTGCCGCGGTCAGAATCACAGCCCCAGTTACCACCTCACATGGGCGCCACCACTGTCATCACCTCAGCCAGTCACCACCACCGGTCACAGTCACCAGTCACAATCACCAGTCACAATCACCAGTCACAATCACCAGTCACAATCACCAGTCACAATCACCAGTCACCACCACCGGTCACAGTCACAATCACCAGTCACAATCACCAGTCACAATCACCAGTCACCACCACCGGTCACAGTCACCGGTCACAATCACCAGTCGCAATCACCAGTCGCAATCACCAGTCGCAATCACCATCCCAATCCATCTCAACCAGGTGGACTGACTTCATGGCCTCGCGTCATTGCCTTCATCACCTCCGCCGCGATCACCACCTCAATCAGTCACCGCTGCAGTCGCTGGGCGTCACCACCCCAGCCGCTCACCACTCACCAACACCGCGGCCGTGGTACCGGGAGCGGCGATAACAGCCAGCGGTGATGTGCCGCTGATTTGGCCGGCCTAATGAGCGCCGGCCGAGGCTCGGCGGACCGGCGGCGGACAGTGTCGGCCATTAGGGCCAGCGCCGCCCACGCCGGCAGCGTGGCCCGTGAATGACAGCCGGCGGCCGGCGGCGAG
Source organism: Balanus nubilus (assembly GCA_031763405.1). Lineage (NCBI taxonomy): Eukaryota > Metazoa > Arthropoda > Thecostraca > Balanomorpha > Balanidae > Balanus > Balanus nubilus. Next base: position 9,204 of record JARFNZ010147487.1, read on the forward strand.
CGTGACCCGTGGGTGTCATCGGTCTGCTCCCTGCAGCCATCGGCGGCGACCGCGAGGAACGACGGGTGATCAGTGGTGGGGTAAAAAGGGGGCGCCGTTCCCGGTGGACAGGGGGGGGGGGGGACAGTGGGGAACGGTGCTTCGACGCCGGCTGATTGTGGTAATGGAGATGTTCAGCTGTTTGCTTGGCGGCATCGCCGGCGTGTTGCAACCCCTGATGAAAATAACAATGACGTCTTCGGTCCTTACGTTCATTTAGCAGCAACGTTGACATTAGGCCTCACATGCGAAGATGAACCGAGCACCGACAAGTATATGTAACACCAGCCATTTCTCCACCTCCAGACCTCCAATGACGAGTCGTACATGGACGGCGACGACTTCCTGGACCAGCTGACCCGCTTCCAGTCGAAGCGGATGGACGACCAGCGGTGCTCGCTGACGGTGGGTGGCGGCGGCGCCGGCGGGTCGTCCAGCGGCTCTACGCCAGACCCGGTCAAGGATGACCTGATCGACCTTATACAGGGTAGGTGGCCACGGCGGTGACGGTGGAGTCTGCGGTGGGGAGGGAGGGAGGGCTAGATTGTTACGGCACTTAATTATTAAAGGAAGAACATGGGGATTGTGACGAAATTGTAGCCGTAATATTGCGACATAAACATCATCACAGTAGGTACCATTCATGGCTTGTTTTAGCGTAGAGTTTTGGATTCAAGCTCGCTGCATTTTTATTTTACTTCACTGCTTAGACTCGACCACCAAAGTTTTTGAGTCGCAGTAGTAAGTTTTTGCCTTGCGCTCCCCCCTCCCCCTGAGACGTCGGTGGCGGCGCCGCTGGCTTGGGAGTCCCTCCCGGACGCATGGTCGGTGTCGCTGTCATTCCCACGACATATCCGGCGAGTAATGATGACTGCGTCATATCGCCGCCGGCCGGTCGGTTTTTGTATCGCCCGAGCTCTCCCTCGGGTCTTCCGGCAGTGATGTGCCTGTCTGACGTCACAGATGTTCTGACGTCATGCCCCGGGCTGCCAGCTAATTGAATCCGCCGGCAGAATCGCTCGCCGACGTCCAACTGCCAAGTACTGAGCCAAGCGCCCAGTCAGGGAATAGCGAGCGGTGCTCTCGAGATGGCTGGTTGTATTCGATTGTATTCGATAGCTGAATGATCACTGATCAGGTGAACTGGACAGGATGCTCTACGTTCATGGTGGTAATGTTTTGTTGATTTCTACTCAAATCAGCTGATTGTGGTCATGTTCAGCATGTCTGTTACGACTATTGGCTACCGAAGACTGGTGTCCATTGTGGAAACATTAGCACTGCTAAAATGTCAAAATGTCAGTTTTGATTGCAACATTTGTCAAGCGACTGGATCCGTGGTCTTTTCTATCGAGTTTCCAATAACTCACCATAAGCTGGAACCCTATCTGAGAAAATGACCTATCTCTCGGATCATGAGCAATTTCCCGCTCGGTTTATAGTCATCATCGCTGCAGTCGGCTTATTTGCTAACCATTCCAGGCGTGGTAGGCTAATATTTGGTCGGAAGCAAACATGTTTGATGAAGTTCATAAGAAAGTAAACCCCGCACAGTGTACAGCAATATTGAAAACTAAAAACAAACGGAAACTGGGAAGTCTTGTACCTACTCGTCGCGGGCTCGTCGTCGTTTCGTTAATTATTCGGAGCTATCTCGGGCTGGCGGCTGAGCTGGTCACATTCCGGGAGCTAGCGCTGGCCGGCGGCTGGCTGTTCAATGGGCAGACCACGCGGAAAGAGAACACTCAGCGGCACGATGACTGGTGGAAATACTGGTGACTGTGGCTCTCTAGCTGAAGCGCATTGAACAGCCGATTTACTGGCGCTAACTTGCAACGACATGAAAACACGCATGCTTTAATAACAGTTGACAAAGTTGTATGGCATAGGTATGGACCGACGCCTGTGAAACATGGGTCCGCTGTGTTGTGAAGACGCTGTTCTGTCAGACACATGTATCTGACAGAATCCGTCGGTGCTAAGAGACGCAAACAGTGCGGCAACCGCGGGAGCGTGATATGTCTCGCGTGTCAAGGATTGACGTCAAACCGTCAAGCAAGGGACGTCAAGGTTTGAGACGCTTGGTGGCCACGCTCTGCGAGGTTTGAGACGCTTGGTGGCCACGCTCTGCGACTTCGACGGAATACGGGAAGGGTACCCACCTTCCGGCGTTGTTGACCGTATAAGAATGGAAATAGGAATGCTGCGACATCCTGACCCCGGTTTACCGCGGAGTGTGGAATAACACCGGTAGCCGGAGGTGCCCCGTGGCAGACAGCGTTTCCGCCGGAGGGCTGAGACCAGCCGGGCGGAAACAGTCCCTTTGTGCGGCGGAAGTGCCGTGCAAGAACCGCGCTGCCTTGGAGTGCCGTCTGTCTTCCGCACGGGTGGACAAAGCAATTCGTTTTGCCCAAAGCTGGAGCCGGGATTGGCGAGAATATTTGCCGCCTTTGTCGGACATAGAGGAACTACGATGCGTGCTAGTCGACCGTGCTTCTGTGTGAAGAAGGCAGTTAGTTTGTATTTTCTAGTGTAGTTTTTTTGTCTTATTCGACTAACTATTTGTTTGCTCGTCATTTCCGGAACTCTTTCCAATCAGGTCTGTGTGCGAAGTTTGAGTGGTGTTAGTTCAAACGGCTCAGACTTGTCAGCAGCAGATATGTGCAACGTTGTTTTTATCGTGCTCTTGAATGTGTCTGATGACATTTATTTTCGCGGTGTGTATGTTTGGAACTTGTAAGGTAATGGGAAACACGTTCTGATGGCACCATATCAGCACATTACGGCCACAACTTGCAGCTTGCTCAGCCATTCGCTCTCCATTTATGAACCTGGCTGAATCGTAACATTGCTGTATCGCCTGTTTTGGCCACGGAGGCAGAAACTCGAATAGCGCCATCCAGAAGTTGAGCTGTTACCAGTCGCGTTACTACCCATTCGGCCGTTCATGCTATGACTCAACAATGCCTCCAATAACTTTCCACTGTACAGCCCTCATCCGAGACGGTCGTTCGAGCCGCGAAACGCGGCAAATATCGACAGAATGACATGCTTTGGAGACATGAAACCAACGACCAAAATTCACGACCGTCTCCCAGCCGAGACGTAATTTGTGAGGCGTCCGTGGAATGCATCCACAATGCCACTTTTGACAGCACTGATCACTGGGATGATGACGAATGGTGACATGCTGTGCCTCGTCGCCGCCGATAAATTTTCTTCGAAGTCTCGCCATGATGCATTTGTATTCATGGGGGACAGCGTGAAGCCCTGTTGTTGCGGTTCTCTGGGTCCTGACCGTTCGCTGTGCGATTTATCAGTCCTGAGGGCAGTAGGTTTTCCCGCTGGCCGTTTTTTTCCGACCTTTGCCAAATGCTTTCGTGGCGGAGAGGGCTACGTTTCCGGAGATGGTGCGGTTGAGCACTAATGACCTCAGTATTTAGAAAGAAAAAAAAAGTTAGTAAGCAGAATGGACGAAGATTTGTTTTATGTGTCTTCATGCGGATAGTTTGGTCGATTTGTCCTTTGTGACTTCGGTACTGCCCCGCCCAGCATCCTGTGTATCTGTCGCCATGTAGGCCCACGGCTGTCTCTAAAGCATTTGACTCAGCTGCAGTGTCAGTAAAGTGTCCCGGTTCTCCATTTTTCTGAACTAGGAAATTGTATTCCATGAAAACTTTGACTATAAAGAATTATTATTTTTAGTCTGAGTCCAAATGGCAGGAGAAGATAGGAAAAAATAACATGCATTATTCTTTTTCAGGCTGCTATCATCATAGGAGCTCAGGATAAAATTGGATTGTGCTTAACTGTTAACATTACGCCTATGGCGTTGTATGGAAAGAATCGAGTTGAGAATTCTCGACCGCCCCCCCCCCCCCCCTCCCCCCCGTAGCTGAAAATGTGTTGTGGCCGCTTCCTGAGGGAAATCCTGGCTACATGCCTGATTGATATACACATTATGCAAATTTGTTCTGCCGATGGTGAGGAAATTTGTTCTGCGAAATTAGATAGTGAAACCACTTTTCTGACACTGCTCAGCTGTCGTCACAAGCTGCTGTCTCTAGAAAACGTAGTTTGTTGTTTGGTGAACTGACCTTGCTGTATTTGTAACCGCCAGGCGTACCTTCACTCTGAGAAACATGGTCTGCTTCCCTAGTTACATGCAGTTTGTGACGACATTGTAAACGTTGTGACAACGTCGTGGCAACGTTGTTAACGTTATGATAACGGTGTGGCAACGTTATGTGTTACTAGGGTCGGCGTATGCCGTTAGGAAACCACCTTTGTCTGCTTTTGTCGCCATATATTCACTGTATGGTTTAAGCTGGTTCGGGACAAGGGGATGCAGCGAGTTCGACTTGAGCGTGTATTCGGCTGTCCATGGCGACAGACAGACGCCATTCAAATGCCAGCCAGGCAGGCACAAGGCCCAAAGCTCTAAAGGCCCACGTCCTGAAAGCAGATATGGAACAGAACTGCATCAAGGCAGTAACCATATACGGCAATGGCCAAAAAGCATTAAAAGTTTCATAGATACATCTCAAAATGAAGCATTAAATCACTACAGCGAATTAACATCGCAATAGAAACCACGTTAACATACAGGGTGTTTATTAATTAATGGAAAAGTAACGATGTCTCGTGCGAATTTAAAATCACGTGAACATGTTTTTCACCTTATGCCCTTTCAGCACAAATTTTATCATTTTGTCATCCATAGTTAGTTTGAACCTAACCTCCTTCATACACCAGTGAATGGATCCGGTTCCGAAGGGCCCGGCTCCGCTCCTTTGCATTGGGCCGGCATCATCGACGGCAGGTGCGTCCTGGTGCACACCGGCTCCAAGGACCGGCAAACACCGAATCATACCCAAAGTGCTCCAAACAGTCATGCGACCATCTGTGAACAACATGGCGGCCAGAAGACACTACTGGTTTCAGGAGCACGGCGATCCCTGCCACGTACCCGTGGCCGTAATGGACTTACCTCGATCAAAGGTCGGCGATCGAAACATCTCCCACGAAATCGCCATCACTGGCCCGCTTGCAGCCCTGTCAGGCTTATTCTGGACATGCCTGGACACTGATAAAGTTTCCGACCATAAGAGAAAGGCCAGAAGGAGCAGATCAAGTCTGCACGCGGGCTAGCGATAAACATTTTTTTTTTGCGGGAGATGCTTCGATCGCCGATCCCCGATTAAAGGAAGTGCAACACAACTCCAGGCACGTGATAGGGAGCGTCGTCCCGTTCAAACCAGCAGCACCACGTGGTTGCCACGTTCTTCACAGATAGTCACATGACCGTTCGGAGCATCACCAGGCATGACCCGATGTTAACTGATCCCCGGAACCAGCATGCAACAGGAGGCACCTGTCGTTGACGCTAATCCAACCCAGGGTGCCGAATCGAACTCCTCGGAAATGGAGCCATTTACCAGTGTGTGAAATAGATTGGGCCCAAAGTGACCTTGGATGACAAATGACAAAATATATGCTTAAAGATTATTAGGTAAACAATTGTCACGTGACTTGAAAGTCGCACGTGGCATTGCTACTTTTTTCCGTTCATTAATAACCACCCTGTATTTCCAAAACAGTCGCCAAATTCCCATCTCTAGCACACCGATAATGCGGAGTTCACACTGAGCCGCGTGGCCGACTGTGTTTTTGTGTCGTGCCACGTTTTAGCCAATATACTGCCGCTGCCAATATACTGCCTAGTTGGCCGACCTCGTCCGCCGGCCCGCCTCTGTGTGTGATGTGGGTCGGCGACCAGCTCTGGAAGGTTGAGGGGCGACCATGGCCAGGAAATTTGGCGGATTCCGGTTAACAATTGTCTGCATTAACGAGTTAACGGATGATACAGGTGGTCAATGGGTCATCCACTAGTATTAACTATCGTCTATCTAATGTTGCCAGGTATGCAGTCGCGGCGGATGGACGAGCAGCGGGCGGATCTGCCGGCCTGCGACCTGGACTTGCCGGGCTTCAGTGGCAGTAAGGACTTCATCCAGCGGCTGAGCGTCGCCTCCGATGCCGACGGCCTGCCCGACGACCAGTTCTTCGACATGCTCATCCGGTGTCAGGTGAGGCTGGCAGGGACTGGAGGGTTCCCCTGGGGCTGAGTGACAAAGCGCCCGGGCAGGGTCGTGTCGGTCGTGTCGGGACTGTTCAC
>JARFNZ010147488.1:0-10091 GCA_031763405.1 Balanus nubilus
ACTACAAAATCCTAATTAAATTTTCCCTTCAAAGGTCACGTAGTGACGGTGCGATTCCAGTGTTTCGAGAGTCGGTATTGTTAGGAAAAGTACCTACAGTTTTACTAAAACTAGTTCGAAAAAACAATCTTTGAATACAGATTGCAGACGATTGATAGCGAAGTTTTGAAAACGGACCGAACTGGTATAACATGGGAATCTGACTCATCACATATCAAATTTTATATTTTAGGGGACAATGTCCCTTTAAGTCACTTTGCGCCCATCACATCCAAATCCATGTTCATGCATCAGGCTTTGCCCCACTGTGCCGCCAGCAAATCGCCGCCTGCCGGTGCCTCCAGTGCCCTGGCGCGCTGCCGGGCCGTACTGACCGTTTGTTCAGGGCATTCCTCTCGAGTGGTACGTAGGCGTAGGGGTCCGGTCGGCCGGCGCTCTTGACGTCACCGCGGCCCTTCTTGGAGGCGTACTCGGCGCCGACGCGGGCCTGCTGTCGGCCGCCGGAGGAGCGGCCCGAGCGGGCCGAGGAGCCGGCCGCCGACCACACCGACCGGCCGGACCTGACCGACTCAGCCGAGCTCACCTTCCGGTGGATACCGCCGCCACCGGCTGGAGACACAGGACAGACACGGGACGACAGGTCAGACACGGGACGGGCAGAGGTCAGACACAGGACGGCAGAGGTCAGACACGGGACGACAGAGGTCAGACAATGGGTCAGGTCAGACACAGGGTACAGGTCAGACATGGGGTACAGGTCAGACATGGGGTACAGGTCAGACATGGGGTACAGGTCAGACATGGGGTACAGGTCAGACACGGGGTACAGGTCAGACATGGGGAAAGGTCAGACACGGGGTCAGGTAAGGCCCGGGGCAGTAAGGGGCAGAACCTACCAGAACCAAGCAAAATTATTTCACAGAAATACACTATTTGCGATACTATTGTTGTAATATTGTACATGATAATATTGTTACGAGCGACTCACCCTGTTATTAGAGGCGGGCGGCAGGACCCCAGGGTCCCGTGGGAGGGAAAGGACTCAGCCTGGTATTTGGAGGAGGTCGGCAGCTCGTAAGTCGAGCCCTGGCTGGAGGCGTCCAGTTTCCTCTTCCTGCCGGCCGTGTTGCGGATGGCCTCCAGAAACTGGTCCGGCTCGTCATCTGTAGGCAGGGACGCCGTGTCGTTACAGTTCCACCCATCATGACACAATTGCACATCTACCACGGTACTCGGATAAAGAAGAGGACGTTTCAATAAGTCGCGCTACCAGAGACGGACATCACGACGCAGACAGTAAAACAATAACATGACCTAAGCAAAGGACGGTGGCTGTTGTATTTTTAAATAGACGGCTGCCTATTTTAAAACTGCTGGCTGTTACATAAAAGCAGATGTAGCGCAGCCCGTGCGCTCTGTCATTCCGGTCCCTCACCTTCCTCGTCGTCGCTGGAGCGGACCGGCTCGTCGTCGTCGTCGCCGGTGTCGATGATCAGCCTGCCGTCGTCGCTGATGCCGAACTCGCGCCGCTGCCGCTGCCTCCGCGCCTCGCCGACGCCGCTCTGGTCCGGCCGCGACGCTGGAACGCGCTCAGGTGATGAGGGGACAGACACTCACAAAGACAGAGGTCACAGTCACCCGTAGAGTATCACGCCTCCAGTCCAAACAGATGACCGAGTCTCCCATTCCGCCGCCACTGCTGGGTTTCTGGGTAAAAAAGCATGCGTTGGGTTTCTGCATGAATGATCATAGCCTAGGAAATAATAATATTTTAAACAGATCACAATTGAGCCTGATATGACGTATTCGCAAAATGTGTCAGGATCAACCATGTATACTGACGAATTAAATAAACATAGCAAAAGAAAAAAAAAACGCCCGAGCCGCCGGCCGCTCACCGCTCACCCGTGACCTGTCGGGACGCCTTGGGGTCGAGCAGGTCGACGATGCTCTCGGCGTCCTCCCGGATCCAGGCGGCGCTGTTTGCCTTCCGTCGGGCGGGCCGCCGCTGCTCCGGGGTCGACGGGCCGGCCTCCTCATCAGAGGACACCTCGGCAGCCTCCAGGATCTCGTCCACGCTGCCGAGGCACAGAGGCACGATCAGAGGAGTTTGACAGAGTAGTCACAGGTGTAGCAGTGGTACATGCATGAATGGATGTCAAAGAAAGGTTCACATCTACTTTTATGACATTACTAGAAAATACACACAAACCAGCATCAACTTTTTGTTTCATTAAACATGGCTTATTTCATTCCAACTGGTAGCAGCCATATCAATATTCATTATCTCCTGACTAGCATGTTGAAATGCTTTGAATCCAGGGGTGGAAGAGTTCGGGCAAAACAGACACCTGAGAGTATCTTTACAAAGACCCGAACACATAAGGTAAGGTAAGGTAAGGTAGGGTAAGGTAAGGTAATGTAAGGTAAGGTAAGGTAAGATATTACGCATGTTACAAAACTAAAAACCTACACAAACTCAGCAGGTTGGCCTGTTACAGATGTTCCCTATTATATCAAACGCAGTCACCAGCAACTGTGTGGTGCTGCATCAGTCTCACCTTCTTGTGGTGGGCGGCGCCAGCTCATCATCGGACTCCTCCTGCTCCCGCCGCGCCTCGCGGTCCGCCTTCTTATGCAGCTCCACCTTCTTGATGTTCTTCAGCCGCTTCTGCAGCACCGCGTCGCCGGACGGCGCCAGACCGAAGATGACGTCGAAGCCGAACTTGCGCACAAACACTGTGAGCAGGTCGCGGGTCTTCTGCCGGAATTGCCGCTTACAGTCCGGCGTCATCATCGAGATGGCCTTCATCAGCCGCGGCAGGAAGCGAGCGAAGACGGCCGGGTCGATGGCGAACACGAGCGCCTTGACGAGGGAGAGGCACGCCTCGGCCGGCTCTCGTGAGGAGGAGGTCACCAGCAGGCAGACGTTGTCCATCGTCAGCTCCAGCAGCTCCACCGGGAACACCTCCTTGAACTGGTGGATGACCTGGGCGGTGGCCAGCAGGGTGCCGGCGATCATCTTGGGCGAGCCCGTCAGTCCGGCCAGCAGCAGCTTCATGTAGCTGCGCATCGCCTCCTCGGGCGTCTCGCCAGCCTCGGACGCCCAGCGACGCAGCGTCTCGCCAATCCGCACAATCAGCCGGAAGGCAGCGGCGCGCGACTTCTCGTTGTGCTCCTTGCAGCAGAGCACGGCCTCTGGCAGCACGCCGGCCACGAAGTGCTGGCTGCTGCCGTCCAGGTGGTCCAGCAGGCCCGACAGACACGCCAGCCGCGTCGTCTTGGCGGAGGAGTTGGCCGCCGCCATGGAGCGCTTCAGCGCGCTCATCAGGTCCATGTGGTTCTCCTGGACGAAGGTGATGCAGCCCTGGTCCTGGCTCTGGCACACGTCCTCCAGCAGCCGGTAGGCGGTCTTCTGACTCAGCCGCTGTTCGGCCTCCACGAACGGACCGGCGTAGCTCCAGACGCGCGCGATGATGGCCGAGTCCATGTGCGGCAGCATGACCCGCAGCAGGTCCAGCATGTGCGCCCGGTCCTCGTCTGACGGCTCGCTGGCACTCACCTTCTCCAGCGCCCTGAGCACAGACAGACACACAGACAAGTCAGAAAGGAAGACACACAGACACACTGTCGGCTGATGGCTGATACACAGAGAAGGAAGGCATCGAGGAACACCCCTGCACGGCCAAAAACAATATCCAAAAATGTTTGAGATCAGTGACAATGAGACAAATTTATATCGCAATCTGTTTCAACATTTTTGGCACAATTATTGGTATATATTTTGGTATATTGTATATTAATGGTATATATTTTGGTATATTATATATTAACGGTAAATTTGGGCACAACAGCTGGAAAAGCTATTTTGCCAGCCTAACATCAGAACTAAAAACTGCAACAACCATCCTTCAGAGCAAAATCACTACACACGAGTAAGGAAGATGTCATCACCTATATTACGATAATCCCCCCCCCCCCCGTCCCCCATGACCACTCACTTATTGACCAGCGCGGAGATGAGGTCGTGGTCGGCCACCGTGAGGTAGGCGATTACCGTCTCCAGCACGGCCGCCCGGTGGCCCTGCTCCGGACCAGTGCTCGGCAGCGACATGTACAGGTTGAACAGGATCGGCAGGTAATTCTTGGCGAAGCGGGCCACATCGACGCGCGAGGCGTCGTCGTCGCTGGACTTGTTGACGAGCAGCCGGAGCGAGGAGAGCACCACCAGCCGGAGGTCTTCCCGCTCGGTCAGCAGCGCGCCAATCACCCGCGCGATCCGCTTCAGACTCACCGGCACGTCCACGGCGCCCGTACAGAAGCCGGGCAGCAGGTCCCACACCTGCAGCTCCAGCATATTGTAAATCCGGCACATGCGCCGGTCCTCGGTTTGCTCCAGCTCCTGGGCGCGCGCCTTCAGCGCCCGCGTCAGCGGCAGGAAGTAGTCGGCGAAGAAGGCGATCTCCGTATCGCGGACGGAGGCGCGCAGCACAGGCAGCAGCCAGCTGCGGGGGAACTCGAGGTCGTCGGTGGCGTCGCCGGCGATGCGCAGCGGCACGTTCTCCAGCAGGGTGCGCGGTCCGACGGCGGAGACGGCGGCGCCGATGGTGGCCTCCAGCTCGGCGGTGTAGGTGAACTGCTCCGTGTCGCGCAGCTCGGCCAGCGTCACCAGCGCCGGACCGACGAACAGCCGGCCGCGCGCGCCGTACGCCGAGAAAAACTTGCCGAGCGTACGGAGGACCAGCGGCCAGGCGTCCACGTACTGGAACTGGAGTCCGTCCAGCAGCGACTGGAAGCAGGCGCGCGCCGCCGGGTGGTCGTCCGTGTCCAGCTCGGCCACCACGGCGTCCAGCAGGCCCGAGAGCGCCTCGGTGACGGCCGTGCGCACCTCCGGCTTACTGGAGGCCCAGCAGGCGGCGGCGGCGGCGAAGAAGCGCGGCAGGTGGGAGACGCCGAGCGGCTGGTCCCGGCCGTAGAGGCAGGTGTGCGCCGCGTGCATGGCTGAGAGCCAGCAGACGAGCGGCGCCGCGTCGCCCGCCGGCGGCTGGTAGTCGTACAGCGCCGAGATCAGCTGGGCGTTCATGGCCGGCGGCAGCGTCAGCCGGTCGGGCCCGCTCACCAGCATCGCCTGCAGCGCCTGCAGGCAGGAGCGCTTCACCAGCGGCGTGGCCAGCGTCATCAGCTTCAGCATGGTCTCGATGACGGCCTTGAGCTGCTGCCGGGGGAATGTCTGCAGCACGGCGCGCAGCAGGGTGAGGATGTGTAGCGTGGTGACGGCGCGACCGGTGCCACCGCACTGCTCCATCTGCTGGCGGCAGAACTGGGCGGTGGCCGCGGCGGCCGGGTGCTGCGCTGGGCCGTCCTCGTCCTGTCGCACACAGGCCGAGCCGAGCAGGGTCGAGATGACGGCCCGCTGGCCCGCCCGGCGCACCTTCGGTCGCGTGTGGATGACGAAACTCAGGATGCCGGCGTACATCTGCAGTGTGGAGGGCTCGGCCCACACGGAGGCCGGCTGGGCGCGCAGCAGCACCGCCATACACTCCAGCAGCTGACGGACAACACACACGCACGCCACATCAGCTCAGTCGACAGGGAACTAACACAACATGATATTGCATTGCCTTTTATTGGGTCTGCCACATTTGATTTGCACATGCTACATCCTAATCTTTCCATACACAACCTCAGCTACAGTAACAAAGTCGGCAACAGATTCGTGGATTAAAACTCTACCTAGTCCCATTATGTACTGCAGTCCCCACAACCTAAAAATGAATGTTTAGTTGTGTGTTAAACGGCGGTCAACTGTAAGTTAAGTTGGCCTCAAAACATGCATAATATGATAGGTGGCATGATATATGTACACTTTACAACATGTTCCGAAAGTATGGGCATCAATTCCATGAAAAGTGGCGGTGTCAATAAATACCGATTTGATGAGCAGGACGGTGCCGGTGGCCATCACGGCCTCCAGTCGCGCCATCAGCAGCTTGGAGCAGATGGAGAACTTGGCTATGAGGACGGGCCGCGGCGTGTGGCGGATCCCTAGCGAGAGCAGCTGACAGACGGCCTGCAGCTGTATACCCTCTTCATCCGTCGACTCCAGCACCGACATCTGACAGACAGACAGGACAGACGTGACAGTCATATACGACGTGACAGACAAGTCAAACATGACATATGTCATACGTGACAGAGATGTCATACGTGACAGAGATGTCATACGTGACAGAGATGTCATACGTGACCGAGATGTTATACGTGACAAAGATGTCATACGTGACAAAGGTGTCATACGTGACAGATGTATGTCATACTTGACAGACGTATCAAACGTGACAGACGTGAAAGCATGATAGATATGACAGAAACAGGTGAGAGTAGTCATGGATGAGGCAAGATCAGACGCGGCCAGAAATACACTGTCGGACGATTCGCAAGATCTGACAAGGGTGGTCCCTTCGGCCTTGGGTCGTCCATCTGTGACCTGATGACAGTATTGGTTGGCCATTGATGACAATTTAATGTTCTTACAATCATCTGATTTTTTTTTTAAAAGCCGAGCAACAAGAGGTCGAACACTCACCAGAGCACCGAAATATTCGGTGACAGTTTCCTGGCCTCCTTTGTCCTTGACAACCTCCGTGACGGCCGCCAGAATAGCCAGCATTTCGTTATAAATAGGTGAGTCCTTTCGAACTGTCGCCATCAGCCTGAAATGTATAAAATTCGGTGCGTGAATGTTAGAGAAATGATATCGCGATCAGTCGAAATTTCCCAGAACAAGTCAGGGAAGTATAAGAGAACGCTAAAATTACGCAATATTACCAATCATGTCCTGCCTTTGGAACGCTATCTCCTGAACAAAGCCGACTCATCCAGACAGGTCTGTCGATCTGGCTGGCACCAACAATCACGAATTTCCACAAGACATGTTCAACATCACCACGACACCGTCGGTTCTCACGGCTCTCACTTGCTGAATGACGGCACAGTGCACTGGGTGAAGTCGGATGCGAAGGTCTTGAAGGAGGCCTGTCCCAGCGAGCCGAGGGTCAGCGCGCCCTCCGAGAGCGCGTCCTCCTGGTCCTCCTCCTCCGCCACGTCCTCAATGTTCCTCAGCTCCGAGACACCGAGCACGGCGTCATGCTTGGAGAGCGCATCCGCCGTCAGACCGTCTGCAGACGGGTGAGGCGGCGTTATCACTCATCACAAACACACAGACCGACACAAACACGTCTTCTGTTAGGCCTTCTGTTACGAAGTCAGTGTTAGACAGAGTCAGCTTCCCACAATTTATGCAGCTAAAAAAAATCAATAATAATTGTTTATTTCGAGGTAAAAAAATACTTCAGATTCATGTGAAATATCGATGCTTCCCCGAACTCACTGCAGCAAGGTCAATATGAGTTGGGAACAAAACATAGAAGAGCACAGGCTTCATAATGCCACTTACCTTTCTTTGGTCCTGCCAGAGGCTGAAAGAAGCCGGCCTGCGCATTCTGCCTGTACTTCTTGAGTGGCGGGTTTGAGTCGGAACTATGTCCTTTGGCCCACCTGAAGGCCTTGTTCTGACCCTTCTGCCGGATGCGAACCTTCCCCATCCCGGCGCTATTCAGTTGACACCTGTGGACCACGTTACTATGTAAACTCATATGTGCAGGGTCCTTGGATTGTTTTGAGGACAGGGTGGGTAATGGAAAATTTAGGTACAAAAATATGTATTAATAGTGGGAAAATTTAGCTCCTGAAACAACCATTAAGAGTGGAAAATTAAACCAAAGGAAGATCAAATGATGTACTTGTCCTTGACAAAACTCATCCCTTGGAACCAGATGATGCAAATGATAACACTTTCTAGGAAGAAGCGGAAATATCACAGTGAAATAGGACAAACTTTCTAGGAAGAAGCGGAAATATCACAGTGAAATGGGACAAAAGACTGGAAAAATGATAAATTTCTTAACCCGCGCCCTGCTAGGGGTGTTTGAACACCCCCCCCCCCCCGGTTTTTCGAAGATAGCTCAAAAACGGCGGCCCTCAGCGCCGACGTTTTTGGTATACCTTATCCTACATCCTTTCCGCACCTTGTCAAAATTTGAGCCAAAGGTCATCAAAGGTCAGGTCACCAGGTCAGGTCAAGTGACCTTACCTCCCAAAAAGTTTGTGCTCATGCCACACCGCATGAGATAAAGTTTTAAACTTTCAGCATTTCATAAGGGTGACAGGTCCTACAAATCGTATATCTCGGATTTTTATTTCGGTGACCTAAGGTCAGGTCAATTTCGTGACCTCCCCATTATAAGTAAATGGGGAAAAATTAAAATCACTCGTATTCGGTGGAAACCAATCAGATCAGCCCCATTCTTTCAGAATTATGTCTCATTAGGCCATTATTGATGACCCAGGTGCAAATTTGCATACGTGACCCGTAGAAAGGTCATCTGGGGTCATCCGAGGTCACCAACACTTTTGTACAAATAACTTTTGATACAGGTGAGATAAAAGCTCGAAAATGGCGCCAATGTGTTTGTGTCGTCAAAAAGCATCGACTCGTATGCAACATGACCCACCGTGACCTACATAGGTCATCAGGTGACCTTGACCTGATGTCAAATTTTGAACTTGACCTTTCGAGGTGATCATGTACAAGATTCGATGCGCCTTGACGAGAGAAACACGATGGTGTCAAAATAAATATTCTACTTTCAATACATAAGTAGTTATTTGCGAACGACTTTTTCCAAGAAAGCAGTCATTTTTAACTTTGATGACCTCTGTAGCCTAAACTATTGACCTGAGGTAAAATCTGATGACACGTTGGCGAAAGAGGGTTACAAGAGCTTTCTACTGCTTTTTTTTCTTAGCTGTTATAGTTCCCGAGATAATGGCGGAAATTCCCAAAAAGTTAATATTTTAGAAATTTTGACCTTCGGTGACCTCTCTGGTGACCTCAATATTGACCTGATCGAAAAAATTATAGAAATAGTTTCGAAACGATTTTTGACGAGCTTTCAAATGACGCTTGCCGCTTGTCGCTACGTGGTCCAGGAGCCGAGTTAGAGGGGGGTGTTCAAACACCCCCCCCCAGCAGGGCGTGGAAAATCAGGAGGCCCAGCGGGGCGCGGGTTAAAATCCCGCGAACCTGTGGTTGCCGGAAGGGGTTCCCAGCGAACTTGGGGTGCCCAAATAATTGAATGATTGAAATAATTATGATCGTTGAAATAATGATCGAAATAATAATAATTACTTGAAATGATGATGATTACCTACTATAGGTACCTTATTTAAATACATATACCATTTCTTTCCCAGCGAGCCTGGGAATTGGGATGCTCAAATAATTAAATAATTGAAATATTTATGATAGTTGAAATAATGATGGAAATAATAATTATTAATTTAAAAAATAGAAGGAAATGATCAATAACATGGCAGTTAATGTATATTTTTTTAATAATAAATGGCCAGGACAACGGAATCAGTTTTCGCCTTACGGCATCATCAGATTCAAACCCATTGATAATTGATCATTATTGATTGATTATTGATCATATTTATTGGTTTGTTTATTGATCATTTATTTTTAGTTATTCTCATTCACCATGGCAAAAGCAACCACCGAAAACATTAAAAGTAATTGAAATCATGGTGATAAATAATAGGTACCTCATAAGAAATGATAATAATCGTTATGATGATGATTAATAATAGGTTCCCTATTTAAATTATTTAAGTATTTTTTTCCCAGCGACAGCGACCCGGGGTGCCCAAATATTTTAATAATTGAAATAATTATGATAATTGAAATAATAAGTATAAAAAATGATCATTAACATGGCAGTAGTTGTATATTTTATATCATAAATTGCCAGAACAAAGGAATATTCCTTTGCTCTGGCAATTAATCATATAAAATATACAACTACTGTCATGTTATTGATCATTTCTTTTTACTTATTCTCATTCACCATGGCAAAAACAACCATCGAACACACACTGGCGGATCCAGGGGGGGGGGGGGGCAACGGGGCCAAAGTCAGACATCAGGGGGGCCAAAATGCGGTTTGGCACCCCTTTCAAAACAAAAT
>JARFNZ010147510.1:0-10091 GCA_031763405.1 Balanus nubilus
AGCAGCTCTTACCGGTTACCAGTCGAAAATTCTCAACTCGATTCTTTCCATGCAACGCCATAGGCGTAATGTTAAAACTTCAGCACGATCTCATTTTATCTAGTTTAAGCTGGATAGGTCAGTGGGGGGCCATGGCCCCCTTGCCCCCCCCCCCCTTGGCTATATCCCTGGTCTGCAAACGCCACTGTTTGTCGGGTCCTCTATGTAGTCTATGTTCTAGCAGCTATTTACCTCGATCGTTTTCCCACTTTCCAATTTTCATGGGAACCGAGCGAGCGATGCCAACAGCATCTGTCTCGCAGCAGATGCTCTGTCGTAGAGCTCTAATAATAAACATAAACAATAGCTATTTCCGGTGGGTATTAGTTCCAGCAGCCCTCTGTCGCAGCATGAACTAGGAAGGTACCTGGCCTGTTTTTGTGTGATTTCTTGTGCACCGCGGGCGTTTGTGGGAGGATACACGAGCTGTTGTTGTATGGCTGGTCACCAACCCGAATAGCGGCAACTGGCCAGGGCCGATGACTTTGGAAAGGTTCATGAATAGAAATCAGAGCTCTACAGGGTCGCCGTCCAAGACCACGTGAGAGATTCCTGAAGCAAAACAAATGTTATCCACTTAGTGTGCACCAGTGGGCCTGCCATGATCCCAAAATTGGGGGGACGGAGACACTCTGAAGTCAATTATTTCCATGCAATGTCCATGGGCGTAATGTAAACAAATGCAAATGGAGGGGACACGCCCTGCGTTTCCACTGAGGTGGAGTGGGAGCCTTTGATATGAAGATGCACCCTTAGTGACACGACATAGTTTCTTGAAGACTAAGAAGCGATGCTTACACATGGTTACGCAAGTCAACCATCTGGAAGAAGCCATTATAGCGTTTTGCGCAACATTCCACCCATATCGCCCATTAATCTTACCAATTACAGCGATGTGAAGTAACTGCGGTGAAAATATCTGCTGCTAGTCTAATCAGTGATCATGATAAGGGTATATGTAAATGTATGTATTGACCGTAAAAACACTCCCCGATATTAAAACCGACTATTATAAGCGTCGTGCCAGTGTTGAAGGGGATGACATGTTAAAAAACGACACCCTATCACGAGCGTTCACGAAGTAGGCACCATCACAGACACGCAGACCCCCCCCCCCCCCAACACAAACATACACACACCGCAGAGCATATGACAAGTCGTGTAAAAACTACTTATCGCTTAAAAGACGATAGCGACATGGCACGGAGGTCCAGAGACAGTGCGTTGTACATTTTCACTTTGCAATATAAAAAGCGGCGTTTGCCGGCGGTGGTTCTCACACGCGGAAGGGCCAAATCAGTGTCCTGACGGGTGCTTCTGGAGCGAACTTCGGAGTTTGCCGGAAGCTGGGAAGCAAGAGCCTGTGGTTTCCCGCTGCTGTGAATTTTGTGAAGAAGGTTGAGAGATTGAAGTTTCTTACAGCTGCCGGGCGGTGAGCCCATAGAGATCTTACATACATAGAGATGCCCTACGCTTAAAATCGTGGCAGTTTATTGGAGGAAATTAAGCAAGGAATAGACGTCTAAATGTCGTGCTAAATTGATTGTGGCCTCTTCCAAAAGGCATTGTTTTCATTATTTCTGTATTTCTTTCCTTAACGAGGTTTCCGGAATAAAAAGAGGATTTTACTACATTTTTACCGCGTTATTGATCGATGATCATTTGAAAGCTCATCTTCCTGTAAAGAAGACTGTTGTCGAACTCATCACGAGTACTAAATCGCTCAGAAAAGTAGCTTAACCTCCACTAAACAGCCACGAAATCAGGTGATTTAACATGGGATGGGCACTCTATGTATACAAGATCTCTCTGGGTGAGCCAGCCAAGGTTGTCTCGCACGCCCAATATGTGTTAGAATTTACGTCGGCCAGAGACGGCACGCGGGCCAAACTTCATGACCTGTTGGAGTTGCTGTACGTTATTCTCTGATCCGTTAGCAAAGACCGTCAAACACTATCGGACGTGCGAGAGGACCAGGGCGTCGATTGTAATAGGTAGAAGTGACGAGGGATCTGATGACGCACGAGAGACAGGACGATAAGGACACTGTTGTATTTTTTGATGAGGGCAGATAAGTGCGAGTTCCACGGGAGGTACATACATACATACTTGTCGAACGGTGCGCCAAGGTTCCTCACCGTAAGGCTCTCACGCACTATGTCCTCGCGGAACCGAATAGTGGTCGGACTCGGGACCGTGCCACGACAATTTTGACGGGAACTACAGACATTGAGCTCTGTTTTCCAGGTATTTACTTTCAAACCGTGGGAATGATATCGTGATGCTTAAGCCTGCTCCATGGTAGCGCTGAGCTGTGGGAGGCGTTCTTTTTTGTCAGACACCAAAATTTGGGTATCGTCAGCGTACTTCAAGACGTGCGCCTGCGGTGCGAACAGAGATAGATCAGCAAAAACATGGAATAGGAGCGGGCCAAGTGAAACTCCTTGGAAGACACCGATAGGATTGCGTAGGGATCGGGAGGAGAGACGATTTCCCACTCGTCAGCTGTGCAAACAGATTGAACGTGGCCAGTGAGGTACAAGGAAACCAGATAGGATTGATGGAATAGATTTAAAGCTTGGAAAGAAGTTATGCGTGGCCGATCACGTCAAAACATTTTGACAGGTCAAGTAGACCGAGGAGAGTGATTGTACTAGCGGTCGGTGGCGGAAAGGATATGATAGGATATGGTAAGAAGCGCAGTTTCAGAGGATTGATTTTACATTTGAACGAAAGGCGTGTTGGGAGGAGGAAAAAAGATGATTGTTTGCCATATAAGAGTAAAGTCGTCCTCGAACAACTCTCTCCACAAGTTTTAGGAAGGCTGGACGATGGAGACGGACGTAAGTTTGATGTTTCGGAAAGGCTGCCAGATTTGTGAATAGGACGTACGACAGCGTGTTTCCATGAAGCGGGATATTCACAGGTTGTTAGACGGGTGTTCATGATGTGAAGGAAGACATGGCCGATAACGTCAAAACAAAGCTTCAAAATTCGGATGCTGATGCAGTCAGAGCCACAGAGTCCTGAATTTGTCATGGAAAAGAGAACAGAGCGGAGAAAGTCAAGAAAGGCAGGCTCCAGGGTGAGGGCGCAGGCCCAAACCCTCAAAAGTCTGCATGCAGGTAAAGAGGCTCCCCCCCCCCCCTGTCCCGGACCTCAACCACGACTCAGGGCCCCCACCACGACGAAAAACTCGTTTAGCCCGTCCGGGGTGACCCAAGGCGCAGCGCTCTGCGTGGACTTCTTGCCTTCAACAACGTGTGGAATGTTCCGAAATATGGTGACAGAATCCTCCTCGGTTAACCGCCTGGCAATACCCGTCCTACATCATACCGAATGGCAGATTTAACCTTTTCGTTCAGGTCGGGAAAGGCCACCCACCAACCCGGGCTGTGAGTCCGCAGCGCTGAACCAAGACAGGGGGTACCGAGCCGCAACCACCTTGCGCTAACCCGCAAGGAGGAGTCCCGGGACAGGGAGTGCCAAAAGGTTGAACATTTACAATGTACAGTATGTGCAGCTTGATACGCAGTGAGAGAGCGTACAGGTCAAGGATAGGCAGAAATACGTCGGTGAAGGCAGATCACCCCTCGGTGTCCAACATGAGGCTGACAGCTATGTCAATCAGTTTTCACAGCACGAGTTCCTGTACAGTTGTCCAGCCGGCATGGTATTAGCTCAAAGACTGTTCCCATGCATTGACAACCGTCACACTAGTATTATTCACCAATGTGATAGCTTTGGTTACCGAAATACACATATTGTTAATAGCTGATAAGCTGATTCTTCTAGGATACAGCTCTTGTGAAAGGGACCGAGCCAATTCACAGCACAAGAGCTTATACTAAAGCTTTTAAGAAGCATCAAGAACTAAAAGAACAGCAAAGTTTGCGCTCGTTTGCGACTTCTCATTCACATTTCCTACCTTACAATGGATTCTGCCACAAAATATATCCACCAGATCCAACGACGGAGGGATAATCAGACCATCAACTAACCAAGATCCATCTATCTCATCTCTGCCCTCGGTATCCGGTACGTTTTTGTTCACGTCTCTGCCTCAGCCAGCCACCTGGAGAGGTAGGCAGTGGTTTAACGGTCGCGTGCGACCACGGCCGCGGCTGGCAGCCTTCGTGAGGCGGCGTCCGCCGCCGCCGGGAGCGGAGATTCGCAAACTCACGCTGCTCTTAGCGGTGCTGACGGTCCGTGATGACTCATGAGCCAGGAACGTCTGCAGGCCCGGCAGTCGCGAGGTAACGGTAACTTTGCTCCCGGGGTAAATAGAGCATCGCTCGGCTATGGTGCTGAGGTGATAGTGGTGGATCTGAAGGGAGAAGGCACTAGAATCACGTCATCAGTAGAATATTGACAGGTAGGTACATCTCGTGATTTGAATGAACCGGACGTCCTCGGTCAATGCTACGATATCTGGTACGCTTGTGACGCTTGTAAAAACCAACGCTAATGTTTCCTTTAATTTGCGTGCCGCTTGTTTGGATTTGCTCCCACAACTGATTTGCTTAGACAATTTTAGACAGGCCCTTCCTGTCTTAAGCTCTTTTGAGTCTTGTCTTTACCATGCCACGTCATGCTTACCTATGCTTGCTTGCCTTACCTATGCTTGCTATGCTTCACCATGCTTACCCAGGTACCTCTACTGGCTGGCTGCCACCGAACAATATCCGGTCATTAAAGTAGAATAACAAAATCGTCCGCGGACGGCAACCATCAGACTCTGAACCGTGACCAGCCGCAGGTCACGGCCCGCTGGACACTTCACACCGGGTCCAGGCTCCAAAGGCCATTCACACCGAGTCTCGGCTCTGGAGCTCGCTTCACACCGAGTCTCGCCTCTGGAGGTCGCTTCACACCGAGTCTAGACTCTGAATGCCGCTTTACACCGAGTCTCTGAATGCCGCTTTAAACCGAGTCTAGGCTCTGAATGCCGCTTTACACCGAGTCTATAGGCTCTGGAGGCCGCTTCACACCAAGTCTCGGCTCTGGAGGCCGCTTCACGTCGAGTCTATACTCTGGAGACCATTTCACATCGGGTCCAGGCTCTAAAGGCCGCTTCACATCGAGTTTGGGCTCTGGATGGGGGCAGCTTCACACCGGGTCTAGGCTCTGGAGGACTCTTGACACCGGGTTCAGGCTCTAAAGGCCGCTTCACACCGAGTCTAAGCTCTAAAGATGACTTCTCACAGAGTCTAGGCTCTAAAGGCCGTTTCAGACAGAGTCTCGGCTCGGAAGGCCGGCGAGAGAGGCTGCCCGGGGAGCGAACAAGTGTGGGAGAATGCCTGAGAAACAAAAAACGCCGTCGACGAGTCAGTGGACCGGAACAGCATGGAAGGCAAGCCAGTGCCAACTTTTGATCTCCTCTGAGAACTGGTCCTATTTACTGCAGTAACGGATCCAAGGGGGAGGGGCGGCAGGGGAAAACACCCCCCCACCCCCAAGCGCCTAAAAAATCGGTGAGAATTGCACATTTTATAACGTAGAAAGAAATCTAAGCAACTTTTACTATGATGAATTTGTTTTAACATGCGCCGTGGAGGGGGCCTGATAACTACGCGTCCTGGAAGGGCGGACGGTGTCCGCCTCTCCGCCCCCGCCCCCAGATTTCAGCTCCTATGGACGCTAGAACAACGAAATTTGGGGGGTAAGGGCTGCATTTTCATGACCCTAGATCAAATAAGGTCAGTAAGGTCAAATTTGTCATATTAGGACTTTGCTCCAGAAACTTCGAGTTATCTATAAAAACTATGGTAGCTAGGTGGAAACCGAGATGGGCGGTAGAATGCCCTTGAAACGCTCTTTCGCTTGAATGTCATCATATTTGACCTCAGGTCAAGAGTTTACGCTCCAGGGGTCATCAAAAGTCAAGAAGTTGTTTCCATAATTTTTTCCGTGAATAACTTTTTTTCTACGCTAGAAAGGACAGTAATATTGGCCCCGTTCGAGCCGTCGTCAGTACAGTTGTCAGCACCAATCACCACCCGATATTCAAGTCACGTGATCACAAATTCCAGTGAATTTGTGATCACGTGACTTGAATACCGGGCGATGATTGGTGCCGACAACTGTGCTGACGACGGCTCGAACGGGGCCATTGACACCATCGTGTTTTTATGGTCAAGGCAGTTAGAAGCATACCAATTTTGACATATTTACGTCAATCTAAAAATTTGACATTCGATCAAGGCCAAGGCGACCTATGTAGGTCAAGTTGTATATCAGGAGGTGTGTATTGATGAAAGAAACACTTGAGTACGATTTTAATTTATCCCCAACTTCATCCTATCGAGTTTTAGGCAAAAAGTGTTCGTGACCTCGAATGACGTAACAAAAATCGGGCGCTGATCAAAACAGAAAAAATTGGCTAAGAAGACATCATCCTGAAATAATTAGCTCGATCTGATTTGTTTCTCATGAATATGAATGATTTGCATTTTTGCCCATTAACTTCTAATGGTAAGGTCACGAAAATGACCTGGCCTCAGGTTACCAATACAAAAAAAAAACGAGATCTACAAGTATTACACAACTGGGCTCTTAATGGAATCCTAAAAGTTGAAACTAATCTGCCCAAAGCTTTGGCCATGGCGCCCGCAACCGCAAACCGCAAACTCACAAAGTGGTCATTTTACATGTATTATTTTGGCCTGACCTGGTGGCCTGAATTGAGGTCAAGACTTCCACACAATGTGTGAAATTTAGTCTAGGCAGGTATGCAAAAAACAACGTGCAAAAAAGACGCCCGAAGTTGCCTTTCTGCATCCGCTAGTGATTGCCTGATTTTTGTCTATGGACGCGGCATGCTAGTGCTTGGGTCGGACAATCCCAATCTTCAGCATAACTCCTGTGATTTAGGCCGCATCAAAGTAGCGGTGCCTTGCCTGGCATTCTTGCAAGGCAAGAATGCCAGCAAAAAAATACGAACTTCCAATTAAATTGTCACAAAGCGCTCTCCAAAGCGTGGCGTTATGTCCGTCAATGATACGGCCCAAGTCGGCCACTCCATAGGTGGAGAATTGACGAAATGCCAGGGGGGTGTTTTCCATCGGCGGCGGTTCAGCCCAACCCTCGCCCTGCTGGGGGTTGAACGTCACCCTGTGGTATTTCGGAGACAGCTCAAAAACAGCGGCGTGCCGCCGCTGTTTTCCACTCAACTCCTACCACATCTAAATTTTGTTAAATCAAGGTCGTCTCAGGCCAGGTCACCAAGCCAGGTCAAGTGACCCCTACCTTCAAAATAGTATGCGAAATTGAACTAGTGGCGTCGCCCTGTTGCAAATATAAAATTGTCCAAAAATCGGTATTTGCAATAGAAAACAAACAGGTGGAACCGTTTGTTTGCTTCGCAACGCGAGGTTGACAGTCAAGAACGGGGGAGTTCGTAGCTGGAGGTTCGAGACAGGTAAAGTGTTTTCCCGTTTCCCTGTCGACTGTGACACTGTTCCCGTGTTCCTGTCCCGCTGTTTCCGTCCCCATTTTCATATCCCCGTGTTCATGTCCCCCATGAACCCGCCCCCATGTCCCCCATGAACCCGTCCCCATGCTCCAGTTCCCATGTGTCCGTCTCGATATTCCTGTACCCGTCCCCATGCCCCGTCGCCCTCCCCCATGTAGGTTGTCCAGCAGGCATAAAAGTACATTTATTGATAGTGTGTCTCTTCTTGAAATGTTCCCATTACGTATACCAGCTCGCAAACCCGCAGTACCGACTTATTTGCCCTGAGCAACCCACGTATCTCTGTTTGTGACGCCTCTCTCTTATTCGCTTGCCCCGTGTGATAAACACTCTCTTGTCTTCACAGCCAGCATTAGGTCTATTTTCTGACTCAAAGAAAAAATCTTAAATTCATTTTATGCTATTGATGCTGAGCAATGAGCAGCTCTGATTTTGTTTTGTTTGGGGGGGGATTTTATGTTTTATAAAGTCTCATTTACAGTCATGGTTTCTCCTGTGTGTGAATGTGACGCATGTAAGAGAGACACCTTCATTGGGACCTGTAACCTGTGTGTGGTTTTACTGAATAAACGAATAAACGAATTGCAGGTTTTTAGTCACGAAGGCCAACGAAAGGGCACGGTTTCTTGACCATCAAATATTGGATCGACTTTCTAGGTGTTGACGGGATGACTTGGTCTTTTGTTGTTGGATATTTCATAAACCGTGGCTAAGCCAAATACCTACCTACTGGTGACTGGTGCGTTTTAAAAAAGAACGTAGGCAGGCATTTTTGTAGAAAACGTATTTTTTCGCTTTTCAGAGAATGGCTACCCAACAGTTGGGTTATTTCCAGACGGTGCAGCTCTCCAGGAAAGGAAAGACCAGACACACGATTCTCCACTTCACCAGGGTAAGTGAGCTCGTCTTTCAAGACGGGTTCGCTTAGTCCTCGACTCCCCATCATTTATTAACCCGCGCCCTGCTGCAGCAGGGCGCGGGTCGCGGAGAGGGCGCGGGTCTTCTTTATAGTGGAAAACGGCGCCGCCGCCGTTTTTGGCACACATTATTCCACATCCTCTCTGCAGCTTTTCTGAAAATTGTTACCACATCTCATCTCAGGTCAGGTCACCAGATCAGGTCACGTGACCCCACCTCCAAAAAATTGCGGTCGTGCCACGGCAACAGTGTTTGAGGGATAGATATTTAACTTTCAGGATTGGATTAAGGCATCAGTGCCTACAAATCGTATTTCTCGGATATGTTTTGCTTCGGTGACCTCAATTAAGGTAAATTTCGTGGCCTGCCCATTATAAACCAATGGGGAAAAATTCAAAACATTCTTTTACGCATTAGAGCAGTCTAGTTTACTCAGAATCATGTCAACATAGACCATTATTGATGACCCAAATGCAAGTTTCGATCAGTGACCCCTGTAAAGGTCATTTGAAACTACTTCGCCACCCGAGGTCACTTACACTTCTTTGCCAATAACTTTTGATAGAGATGAGATAGAAACGCTCATGAAAATGTCACCACTGTGATTGATTGTTCATCTCTCCCAACTCTCTGCCACTCTGTCTCCCTGATCACACATCACATCACGCCGCTACCAGCATTTTATGTACTGATGAAGATGTAACATCGAAACGCGTCTACATAATATATAATTATTTTATTGTTGTCCATTATTACTCACCACTGTGATTGCATCGTCAAGATGCATCGACTCATATGTAACATTACCAAATGTGACTTCTTAACTCACCAGGAGACCATAAGCTGATGTCGAATTTTGAAATTGACTTTTCAAGATTATATTGTATATGTTTCGATGCGAGAAGAAAAATTCGATGGTGTAAAAATACATGATCTGTCTCTAAAATCTAAAAGTTATTCGCGAAAAACCGCTTTCCGAAAGAACAGTCATTTTGACCTTTGATGGCCTCTGGAGTCTCAGCTATTGATCTGAGCTCAACTCTGATAAAAAAAACGTTGCTTGAGCGTTGAAGAGCTATCGATTGCTTTTTGTTTTTTGTTTTTTTCGAGCTATCATAGGTCCCGAGATGTCGAAGATATCTGGATCGAACTATCTAAAAACGAAAAACCTGGAAAATTTGACCTTTGATGACCTCTGGTAACCGAAATATTGTCCTGAACGAAAAAATACCTGAAGTTGTTTCGAAATGCTTTTTGACGACCTGTCGAACATATTTTTTTATTTTTTATCTCTGTCTCATAAGAGCTGAGATCGAGGAAGAAGTGTTCACTGTTCAAACACCCAGCAGGTTTGAAAAATCCAGGGTGCCAGCTGGGCGCGGGTTAATATCTGGATGTGCTTGAAACTGATGAAAACTAAATAGATTAGACTTCGATAGGAAATCACAAGATGTTGCTATAGTATTTAGAAATCGTGTCTCTGTTCAGGCGTGGAGAGAAGTGGCAGGAGTCTTGTTTCCTTCAACACGAGTCCTCCGTCTCCCCAACTTTCGGAGTGTGCCGAAGCTCTAAAAATAATGACTTCTGACGCTGGCGGATCCAACCAGCCCTTTTTTTTGGGGGGGGGGCACCGGCCAACCAGTTTGGACCTCACCTATCC
>JARFNZ010147521.1:0-10090 GCA_031763405.1 Balanus nubilus
ACCTGAGGCTAAAGCCAGAGGCGCGGGTCGAGTGTCAAAGTAGATGTCAAGGCCATGCCCCCAGGGTCACCGTCGTTCGTTTTTTCCCGGCCTCAAGGCACAGTCGTTATGTCTCCAAAGGTCGTCGGTGGGGAGGCGGGGCCGATTGATGCCCTAAGGGCCACCTCGCTCAATCCGGAGGCAGTCCGGCCCTGCTCTTCAGAGGCCCTGGTCCCTGGTCCCTGGTCTCCAGAGGCAGTCCAGCCCTGCTCTTCTAGGTTCTCCCGACACCACTGCACCCGAGGTACCCCAAGGTCCTCCTGACTGACCCCTCACACCAGCTACCCTCCGGAGGTCCTTCGAATCCAACCCATGATGCCCCCTTCCTCAGATCTCTTACCATTCTTCGATATCCATCCGAGCACCCCCCCCCCCCCCACCCCCCAGTGAGCCCACCAAGGTCCCCCGAGGTCACCAGGTAGGTATAAATAGGACCGCCAGCCGACGGCTAGTCGCCACTGGAATCTCCGTGGTGCCGCCAGTACTGAGCGGAGCACGTGATATGGCATTGGCAGGAGATCCAATGGGGACAACTGCTATTGTTGCTGCCGCCGCTGGAAGCGGTAGGGATGAGGATCGGCTGCACTCTGATAAAGCGACATGTCAACTCTTAACCTCAGATGCCATCTTGGTGCTAAGGTTAATTTATTATTTACTTTAAAGAAAGTGTGTATACTGTTCTTTATCACCCAAATTTGTTTTGCTACAAGTCGTGCCACATCTATTGTTTTTGAATGATCAGTTTCCAACTTCCAGGATCACATAAGGACACCATTACTTAAAATTTTAATATCTCGTATTTTGTGTATCGGTGACCTGATATCAGGTCAATTTCGTGACCTCCCCGTTATAAGTCAATGAGGTAAAATTCAGATCCTTCCTATTCAGAGGATACCCATCATATCAGCCCATTTTTTTCAGGATCATGTTTTCTTAGGCCAGTATTGATGACCCAAGTAGTTATTTTGACAAGTGACCTCTGTAAAGGTCATCTGAGGCCAAACGAGGTCACTTACATTTTTTTGACAATCACGTTTGATAGAGAAGATAATCAGCAGGCGGAAGGTACCAAGCGTGCGGAAGGTACCAATGTGTTCGTCTCGTCAATAAGCATCGAGTCCTACGCAACATGACCCAACATTATCTACTAAGATCACCACGTGATCTTGACCTGAGGTCAAATTTTTTAATTGACCTCCAGAGGTCACCATGTATATGTTTCGATGCGCCTTGAAGGGAGAAACACGATGGTGTTAAAATGCATGCTCTTTCTTGAATAGCTAACAATTATTCGCGAAAAACATTTCCCCAAAAAACAGCCATCATCACCTTTGATGACATCACGAGCCTAAAGTGTCAAGACCTGAGGTCAAATCTGATCCCACACTGACGAAAGAGCGCTTTAAGGTCTTTCTATTGCTTTTTTAGTTCCCTCCTAGCTAGCATAGTTCCGATCGATAATAGCGGAAATTCCTGAAAAGTCAATATTTAGGAAATTTTGACCTTTGATGTTTTCTGATAACCTCATTTTGCGTCTGAGCGAAAAAATGACCGAAGTAGTTCCGAAATAGTTTTTGACGAGCTTTCGAACACCCTTTCTGTTTTCCCCTAAGTGTCATAGGAGCCGAGTTAGAAAGGGGAGGGTGTTCAAATACCCCCTCCCGCACGAGGCGGGTGGCGCCGAGCACCGACACGACGCGGGTTTAGAATGTGCTTGTAATAACTACGTTTGAAAAATAAGAACATGCTGTCAAACAATGCGCCATGGTCAAAATAATTTGCACGGAAACGTACGTTACTTCAATAAAGAGGACGATGGCATACACGCGATATAACGAAACCAGTGACAGACAATATTGTTTGGCTTAAATGAAGCACGGCGCGAAGGAGAACTCCAGCTTTGCAAAACAGAGAGTCAGGACTTATTCCCTTTCAGTCCCCAGTTTGTTTTTCAATCAGCTCAGACCTTCCCCACTCCACGTTCCTCCGTCGTTCCAGTAATTATATGTTGTTCCAAAACCGCTCAGGAGCGGGTTAATTCCTAGCTCAGTTTGTGGTCGTCGGCGTCGGCGTCTCGTGGAGCCAGTACGAAATAAAAAAGCAAACAAAAACGTGTAGTTCCCGTGGTGGCAGCGACACGTTAAACCACTTCCTGGTAGTTATGACATCTGGAAGCGACGTTACGGTGGACTGGAAACTCACATTCTCTCGCGATTAACTGCCTGTGTTCCATGGTGTGGCTTTACACAGTCAAGGCTCAAGACATGGCATAAGAGGAGCGTTGAGATTCGCGATGTTATTTGACTTGAAATTAATAGGATTTGCTTCCGCATAATTTAAACCGCCCCCTGCTGTGGCGCGAGTTATTTGAACACCCCCTCCGGTTTTTTGAGACAACGAAAAAAACGGCGGAGCTGCGCGACGCTGTTTTTGGCACAACTTATCCCACATCCTTTCCGCACCTTCTCTAAAATAGTTGACCCCGGGTCATCTCAGGTCAGGTCACCAGGTCAGGTCAAGTGAAACCACCTCCAAAAACGTTTGCGGTGGTACCACAGCCAGTGTTTGAGGGATAGATATAAAACTTTCAGGATTGCATGAGGGCATCAATACCTACAAATCGTTTATCTCGTTTTTTTATATCGGTGACCTCAGGTCATGTCAATTTCGTGACCTGCTCGTTAACCCGCGCCCCGCTAGGCTCCGAACACGCTCGCCGGGGGGGGGGGACAGATTCTGACCCCCATGTCTAACTCCCGAACCAATAGTCGTAACGAGATGCGCGAGGCGGCGATCGAAAGGTCTCAATGAGAAACTTCTAAAGAATGCTTACAATTTTTATAAAAAGGTCAAGATCAAAGTTAAAGGTCAGGTCCAAGGTCGCAACTACGTGTTTTCGGATAACTGGCTGTAGAGACAAGACTATCAAGAGCAGCGCGACCAGATTCAACCAAAATACTTCCAATTAGGAGGGGAAGGTACTGCTGGAGTATAACTCTCATATTAAGCACCGGTCAAGGTCAAGCTGAGGTCACGATATGTCACCATATGCAAAAGTCATACGGAAATCGTGTGACGCATGTTATATGGTCAATTTCAGACGTATAATTCAATGCTAACAATGATTTTGACATTTGAAGTCAAGGTCATGTCAAAAAAGGTCATACAAAGTCATATTTTAAAACTTACCTTTTTAATATAAAACACTTATTTCTGATTAAACGCAATTCCAAAAACGAAACAAAAAACGCAATTAAAAATGACGTCATCCATTGATATACTTATTGGAGTCATATGGGGGGTCAAAAATAGAGATATTGCTTTGAAATTTGTTATGCTGATAGCTGACAGCTAACTCTGTGATAGCTCTGTGACACAATTTCCGGTTTCTTAAAAGTTTAGATATTTTGTATGGTAATTTTCCCCCAAAAAAGAGTTTTTTGAGGGGCCCAAAACTCAAAATTTAGAAAACCCGAGATAGCCATGTTGTAGATAATGTAATTTTCCGTCTTTAAGCGATTTTCATTTGCAATTTGATTAAAAACGCGATGTTGAACGACCGTTCAAATATTTGTCAATTTTTGACCAAAGATGGCGTGAACGTCACTAAAACGTCGTTTTCTAAAAAAAAATATTTGATTTGATTTCGATTATTTGATCTGATTTCGATAATATTTCCATTAAAAATACGATAAATTGATGCGTGATAAGGTACTGTAAGTTTGATGTCGATATCTAGCGTCGTTTTTAAGTTATTGAGAAAATCCGGGAGGGTGGAGGGGGCATATTTTGCCCCCAGCGGGGCGCGGGTTAAAAGCCAATGGGAAAATTATAAATCTTCTTTTACGCATTAGATCAGTCCAATTGAATCAGAATCATGTCCAAATAAGCCATCATTGATAACCCAAGCTTAAGTTTTGATCAATGACCTCTGTAAAGGTCAACTGTCATCCGGGGTCACCTACGGTTTGTTGCCAATAACTTTTGATAGAAAAGAGTGCGGAAGGCACCAATGTGTTCGTCACGTCAATGCGCATCAACTCATATACAGCATAGCCCGACTCGACCTACTTGGGTCACCATGTGAGCTTGACCTGAGGTCAAATATTTAAATTCACCTCCAGAGGTCACCATGTACTGTACATGTTTCGAGCGACGCGACGAGAGAAACAAAATGGTGTCAAAATAAATGTTTTATCATTTAATAGTCAGAAGTTTTCCGCGAAAAAATATTTTCCGAGAAAACAGCCATTTTGACCTTTGATGAGCTTTGATGACCTCTGGAGCCTCAACTATTAACCTGAGGTCCAATTTGACGAAAAACGTCACTGGAGGGTTTCAAGAGTTATCAAGAGAGCGACCGAACCCGTCGCTCAATGTAACATACTATCAACGCACCGAGCGCCGATCATGCCTCGGCATACCAGCTGCCGTTTTTCGCCAGGCAGCGTGGTCGTCGGCTACCAATGGTGAAGACGGGCTTGTCTCCTATCCATGCACTTCATCCATACTTAGACATCAACCTCAGTGTATCCGAGAACGTGGACTATCTGGCAGCCTTCAGCAATGCTGCCAGATCCCAGTTTCACCGGGCGTCAACAGCCCAAGCTTACTGGGACTGGGGCAGCACAGCTGGGTACAACTAAATCACGCGAGCTGTCTCGGCTAAGCTTCGCCGGCGGCGGTGGCTGTGCCGGTGACGCCAGGCAGGGAGGGGGTCGGGGCACGATATTGGAATGAATGGGGTCACGAAATTGTAATGAATGCGCCCTCTGGCGACGGTCAGTCGGAAGCTGGCAACACAGGAGGTGACTTTCGAAGGTCACGTGAACTTGCTTGCTGGGTGAGAGTAGGTGAGACGGTGTCAGGAGGTAAGAGTAGGTCAGACGGTGTCAGGAGGTAAGAGTAGGTCAGACAGTGTCAGAAGGAGGTGAGAGTAGGTGAGACGGTGTCAGGAGGTGAGAGTAGGTGAGTCAGTGTCAGGAGGTGAGAGTAGGTGAGTCAGTGTCAGGAGATGAGAGTAGGTGAGATGGTGTCGGGAGGTGAGAGTAGGCGAGATGGTGTCGGGAGGAGGACAGATTCAGGAGGTGAGAGTAAGTGAGATGGTGTCGGGAGGAGGACAGATTCAGGAGGTGAGAGTAGGTGAGATGGTGTCGGGAGGAGGTTAGATTCAGGAGGTGAGAGTAGGTGAGATGGTGTCGGGAGGAGGACAGATTCAGAATATGCAATTTAAAGAGCGGTTACGCCGAGTAGTTGAAACGTTATATTTTTCGTGTTACCGGTGAAGCATTAGCCCCATGCCAAGCTCTAGACACTGGGCCACTGAGCATGTCGCAGATTATTGTTGGCCCTCGCGACACGTTACATAATGCAGCAGAAGAGAACGTGAGTAACAACTACCCTCGCCTGGTCCAGGAGGCTATATTTACACCATGAAGAGCGTACTTGCTCGCATGGCAGGTCGAAAAGAAAGGTTAGTGTTCTTAGAGCTGAGTTCATGTACTTTAGTTCATGAAGGGACAGTTCCAGATTTGATCCCATGAGGACATGTTATAACAAACATTTTTATAGTCAAAAGCTCCAAATAAATAGCCATGGGACATGAGAAGAGTAAACCACCACTGTAGTCCGTAGTCAGCTATAGTATGTAATCACCGCTGTATGACAATAGTACACCACCGTTGTAGTCCGTAGTCAGCTATAGTATGTAATCAACGTTGTAGTCAATAGTAAACTAGTGCTGGCTTCAGAAAACGGGTTCTTTTCAATAACTAAAAGCACTTGCTTCCCCTGCTTCTGGTGCCTTCTACCCTTCGGGGATATAAAAGTTGCTGAAAAAAATTGTTGTTTTAAGATTTAACCCATCTGGCCTTTACATAGTTGTATGTATGTCCAGACCAGGGGTGTAGTTTCGTATTTAGTTGGGTGGGCTTGGTCCCCCAACTTAGGCTTGAGCCCCCTCAACTTTGGCGAGAAAGTAGAACAAATCCGGGGAGAAATTTGCATCCTTCAGGATTTTGATGGTACTTTGAACGATTTTCACCACCATGAGCCCCCTCAACTTGTTTGGAGAAGCTACACCCCTGGCTTGGAATGTCCGTGAACTTGGCGACGTCGCCAGCGACTTTTTCAGCGACGAGCATCGATTTCTTCAAAAATGACATACATGATCAAGTGAACCACGAGGAACACGAATATGTGGTATGGGGAAATTGAGCAGAATAAGGCAAATCGTGTTAGAGCTGAGATGAGGGCTGTTTCTAGGGAAGCGAAGTCTGATGAGTTCAGATCCGATCGGATACCTTTCGGCAACCGAAGGTATCCGCCGAACCGGGTGAAATCGCACGTGCAAGCACGTGCCGCACTCTACCCAATTCACAGACCTAAGTACGATTATTGCGTCATGAACGGCATTGAACCGCAATATAGGCGACAACTGCCAGACATCCTGGCTGGCACTATCCTAATTAACCTTGCTAAGCCGTGAAAGATTGGGTACATGGCACAGTTGCGCGTGCATAGTCGCGCTAATGTCGAACCGGCCGCACCTCCAGTTGTGAAGAGATGTCAGTTTTGAGGTGGCGTTGACCGTTTGCGTTAGAGACGCGATAAGCGTTTATTCTGAGTGAACCGATGGTGTAGATATCAAATATGACCGGTAGCGACAAAGGTACCGAGGGTAACGGGGTGAAATTTCACGTGCAAGGACGTACCACACTTCTCACCATTCCCAAACCTTGCAACAGTCGTGTTTTATAAGTGGTGCTGAACCCGAACAGAGACGATTTCTGTCAGAAATATGAATAGTGAATATCAGAAAAGGCTCTCCCGTACCGTGAAAGCCAGGGTGACAGTGTAAGTAGCGCGTGCATGGCCGTGTTAATATTAAACCAGATACAACTCCAACTCAAAAGATACTGTAACTGTGCATCAGAGTTAACCTCTTTTGGTGTTCGAGCTGAGTCAAACGTCGATTCTATGAGAGAAGAGAATGACAATTTCAAATTAAGGAGACCTATATCGATATCGGTACTGAGTGTTACGTAGTCACATTGCACGTGCAAGCGCGATCCGCAAGTGCTCTACACCTTAATTCCAGGTCTAGCAGCAGTGATGTTGTCAATGGTAACACCCAATTGGACTGGCGAGGTCCGTCATATATGCCTGATAAGTTATGATCAGTAGCCCGCTGCCCATTCAAAAACTTATTCTACCAGGCCGTGAAGCCAGGATGACGGGGAAGGTGTCGCGTGCATGATCATTGGTCGTCACCATATCAAAAGCCTACGCAATTCGTGTTAGAGCTAAACTTTATTTGTATATATGAATGAATAGTGAGGGTTAAAGAAAACGCAGGAATATGAAGAGAAACGGTGATAACTCAGCAAAGTGTTGGAGCCGTGGAAAACGGCACGTGCACCCCATGTTGACAATCACGTCTGAAGGAAGACGCGATTTTTCTTTCGGAGGACTTACCGAATGAGAAATCCGTGCAATGCTTATATTCTTGGACTAAAGTTATAATCGGCCCCCAGTCAGAGGCATTGGCAGCAGTCATGCGCCGATGACGTCAGCTGCGCATGACTTTTCCCTTTACTTTTCCCTTCACCATTGCTTATAATGGCGTAAATGCAATTTTTTGCTCAACTTCGGATTCGGATATTTGGCTTCATATTGAGGATAGAAATGCAAAACCAGCATTATACGAAAGCAGAATTCGTCCCATGTCCAGATCCGTATCCCTTTTTACTGTGCCATGAATGCAACTAGGGCAAAAGTTGCAGGATCCGACACTTGTTTTGGCTAGTATTACAACATGTGCTATTCCGATTCGTGTTCACACCCTCAGAATATTGTGCAATGTGATCGCTGTTTTAGCGTAAGTGCTAAGGAAACAACTACCATGATTTTGATATGTTCTTGACCTCTGAACATTTCATATCAGGTCACCGGGTTAGGTCACGTGAC
Organism: Balanus nubilus; assembly: GCA_031763405.1. Lineage (NCBI taxonomy): Eukaryota > Metazoa > Arthropoda > Thecostraca > Balanomorpha > Balanidae > Balanus > Balanus nubilus. The sequence continues at coordinate 8,008 of JARFNZ010147521.1, forward strand.
CTAATCTATTACATAAAGAAGCTTGCCGCTATGTCTACACCAGTTCCACTTGTGCCGTTCGTTTTCCAACTTCCTGAAAGTAATACGGTCATCAGTATCTGTAATTAATAGTTATAGGTATATTATATTTTATATTGGTGAGTGATGCAAATTTTAGGCCCACGGGACCGGCGGGCTTTACGTACCGGGCCTGTGCTCAGGCTTACCGGGCTAACGCTGTGGACGCTCAGGACAAATAATCATATTTCGCAAGAAGTGGTAAATGCCTAATGTAAAATAAATACCATTAAAATATTTATGCTAGAAATGATAATAAATGGCACCTAAAACAAATATAACAATACAAATTGGTATACCAATGTTATGTCCAATATTTGTACATATCCATCAACCTTAAAACATGGATAGGCATGAGACTGCCGGGTTTGGTGCGGTGCTGGCAGATGTTGACCAGGCTTGATGCTGGGCCCACCAAATTTTGTGCGGTGGCGGTGGCGGTGCCGAGCCCTGCTTCTGGATTTTGTGCATCACTAATATGTGATGCACAAAATCTGCTTTGCAGATTTTGCTATGCTTTGCTGGTTGCTGCTTCTGCTGTTGGCGGGAGACGTCGAGTTAAACCCAGGGCCAGTTCAGGCAGGTGTGGAGCTCAATGAATGTACCGACGGCAAGACCAGGCCGTCAACTGGAGATGCCCAGAAACCTATATGCACTGCGCGTGGTATGCCAATGGTGAGCCTGCAGCTACGATCTCGCATCATCACGAACACTGAAGTCAAATGCAAGGCAGCCAACTGTGCGAGCTTCGTCCATTATGGCTGCACAGACGCCGACAAGCAGACACCATCGGTCGGATGGGCCTGCCCGAAACACTTATGGACGGAAGCCAACTTCAACAACTGCACTGTCCCATGTGCAAAGCCCCTAACCTCTGAACATCTAAAAACGACCACCAACCCGGACACACTTGTCTAATCAGAAACTGGTGGAAATACGTCTCTATCCAAACTGCAAGCCATACAACGTACCTTGCCTGTTAAAGAAGACGTTCCCAGACAGACCATCGAGATAGAGGAACAGCTAGACACCTGGTCCATCATTTGTCAGCAAACTTAATGGACGTGATGGAGGCCATAAGACTCACCCAACTCAAGATAGACAAACTGGTGGACGACCTACATCAACTGAAGCAGGCACTGCATACGGTGCTAAGTGAAGACGTAAAAAGGTCCGGCCCCCCTCCGAACCACGACCAGAATCTACCAGACAGACTACCGCCGACCAGTCCCGAGGTGCAACTGCCGTCAACCGCTCCTGAAGTTCAGCCACAGCCGACACCAGCGCCTTCCGACCATCGGGAGTCAAACAGCGTCAAAGGGACGGGATTTCAGCACGTTGCTGAACGGTCGGTCCTAGTTATCGGAGATTCGAACGTCCGGCGTCTACAGACAGGTAGCCGCCACTCAAACGTCACATTTCACTCCGTCTCCGGCGCTACAACCGACCATATTGCATATGATCTGAACCAGTCAGTTGACAAGTCTGGCGCAACTGAGGTAGTTTTTCACGTAGGAACAAACGACTTAACACGAGTGGGATCCGAGGTAGTAGCAAAAGAACATATTTAGGTTAGCACAGCAAGCGAAGGGGCAACAAAGCGTACGGAGAGTTTAAATATGCAGCGTTACCCCCAGGACGGATTGTAGATCGTTCATTTTCAGTAGATCCGAAAGTGTGAACAATCGGTTCCATTCTCTCTGTCTGAAATCGGATGACGTGAGCTTCATTGACTTGCGTCATCAGTTAGACCATTTTATGGTCTGGCAAGGGACGCTGTGCATTATAGCAAGGCTGGGGCCGTGCAGGTTATTAAATCGATCGCGGGAACGATTGGGATTTTTTTTAGTACAAGCGCGAGGAAATATGTGCCGAACTTAAAGGGAATAGTCCACCTTGAAAAAGTCGAGTGAGTGCGATAGAACGACCCAACAAAGCATGCAGATATGAGTGGCGATGTTAAAATATCCTAAAACCGACGAGTTGTGAAGATATTGATGAAAAACGCAATCTTGTTCCATGATGT
>JARFNZ010147532.1:0-10090 GCA_031763405.1 Balanus nubilus
TGTTCGTGTGTGCTACCTTTGCTGACCGCTACCGATTCGCTGATTATACTCGGTGATACGGCGACCCGGCCACCGTCGCCACGCAACTGAGGCGTGCGCAGTTAACTGGTTAGCCCCAGCTATTACCAACCGCCATGTATCCGCTATGTATCTATGAGCACCCCAGTGACCGGCGCCGCTCATGTTGGCCAGGTGGCGCTGGAGACGGCCACCGCCACCGGCCTGACGGGCCTGGTCTACATCAGCAGCAGTCAGCAGGCGGCCTCCGCCCAGGTGGAGGCGCTCTTCAGCGCCAGCCAGGTGCAGATGGCCGGCTGACGGACCTCGCAGCCCGCCTGCCACGCACAGCCGCCGGCCTGACCCGACTACTGACCCGTGCGTGGCGCTGAGTGACCCGCCCGCCGCACCCACAGACAAACGACCCAGAAAGCTTTAACGGTGGCGAGCGCGGACGTCGCGTCAGCCGACACGGCCCCGCCACGCCGCTTCTGAGTGTAGTCGCCGCGTCTGTAGCGTGTTGTCCCAGGCCGGCCGGCCTTAGTAGGTACTGCCAGCCAGCGGCACTACAGGCCGGAGTCTGTACAGTCAGCTGGCGGCATCAAGTCATGCCGCCGCCAGGCGCACAAACTGCGCCGTCCGTCTAGTCAGCTGGTGGCAGAATCGTGTCATCTCTAGTCAACTGGGGTGGGGGGTCACCACAAGTCATGCCGTCTATGTAATCAGCTGTTGGCACAATCGCCATCCCTCTGCCCAGCTTTTTGGCACAAGGCGCGCGGTCTCTAATCAATGGACGCCACCACGAGTCATGCCGCGACCAGGCGCACAGGTCATGCCGGCAATCTAATCAGCTTGTGGCACCACAAGTCTATGTCTGTGTTGTCAGCTTGAGACACCTCAAGCCGTGCGCCTCCAACGGCGCGTGTCGCGATCTCTGCCGGTATCGTCACCGGCCCTGCTGTCTCATTCCTCCGCTCAGTATTGTACAGTGTGCGTGTGTGACCGACGCCGTCCGCGTCGCCTGCAGTGTCCGCTTTGTGAACGGTTTATGCACTTTCCTAATATATACAGAGGACCAGATTCAGTCACACACGGCGTGCGTGTATTTCACTAGTCACCTGTGTCATCATACTCGCAGTTTGCATTTCCTCCGCGCCGCACATAACACCACTATAATACACACATCACATGAACAAGAGGGTGGCGGCGCGCCGTCCGCCGTCGCCTATAGCCGCAGCCAGTACATGGAGCCGCGGATGCGGTTGTAGTCGGGCAGGTTCTCCACGGGCCCGACCGCGGCCACCGCCGGACACCGGTCGTACACGTACTTGGTGCAAGCGCTCTTGATGGAGTCGGCCGTCACCGCCTGCGGCAGGGAGACACACGACGTTACACTCGGGGTATTGAGACGACACGGGACCAGTCAGCAGTCAACTCGGCGTATGAGGACACGATCCTAAACAGCTGGCATTGGACAGTCGTACAATGGCCGTAACCTTCACAAACAAGTAATGGCGATCTGAGGTCAGCATCAAGATGCATCCATATAGATTGAGACGTGCAAAGGGGATAGCCCGGTAGCCGTGGACAGTGTCCCAAAATTGAATTTTGTCTTGAGTAGAAAGATTGAAGCCAAAATTATTATGATGGTGGAAAAGTGTGCTACAATTAGTTGATTTTTTTATGAATAATATGCATTTCAATCTAGTATTTGTGTCACAATAAATGTTACGATTCTTGACTAAAACTGTATCAAAAATAACTTGCAAGATCAAGAGCGAGAGTGGAAAACCATGCACATAGGTGTCATTTCCCACCCTAATCAAATCAACCCATTTTGGGACACTGTCTGTGCCCGTGGACTAAGTAAGCCGTGTCTGACAGTATATCAGGCCGGTGATCCTGTTATTTTATTTTCTGACGCGGCCAGCGGCATAGCCTCCGCAGCTGGTGCGCCCATGAACAACAATCATCAACGTGCCACTCGACTGAGGGGAATCACCGGCCAACCCAAGCGGAGAGACCAGATAACTTCAACAGGGGTCAGATCCCAACCAGGAACTCATCGATTCAAAGTACGACTCTCCACGGAATGATCTACCACGAATCTGGGCCCTGGCAACAGGTCTATTAACCAACTGGACGATATTGACGAAACTACTGCAGATCCCATGCCAACCCATGTAAATTATAGCTATTCTGACGATTAATTAACAGTAAATAATATATTCATAGGGGCGAATCGTACGGATTACACATTTATATAAAAAGTGGGTACTTGAGTACTAGCAAAAAAAAAAACACCAGCAAAAATATTGGTCGATTCACCTGGAGCTAAAACTGTGCTACCAAATATGGTGTTCTGCGGAGAAAGAAAATGAAAACCCGGGTCTCCACGTCAAGAGAAAGACGGCAATATTCCACTACCCAGCCCCCAGCTTTATTGAATTCTACTATAAATGCTAAATAACGCAGGGCTGCGAGACGGGCCGGCACGCAATATGGAGCTATGTCTGTCTGTCCGTCTGTCTGTCTGTCTGCGTGAGAGGGGTAGGATAACCCGGCAGTAGGCGCCAATATCTGCCTCTGACGGCGGCCGGCCGACAGGAAGGCACTGACAATCATAGCTCTGCACAGCGCAGAGCGGGGTACGCAGAACCTCGGTAATAAAGGCTGCCCAACCGCCGGCGGCGGCTCCTGGGAGAGATCAGCTGACGGATAGATGGGCGCAGCACGGCCCGGCGCCGTAATCCCCGCAGACGTGCACCGCAACAGAGCCGGGTTCACGTGGTAACAGGCAGCATCGCTACACGCCAACGGGCTGTGTTCTCCCCGCGGTCTTGCTCAGCAAATAGCTGTTGCCATGCGTCAATATGTGACAGGGTTGGAGAAAACCGGCTTAAATTGAATTTATGCCAGCCAGTGGCTTTTATTAATTAAAGTCAGTTTAACATTGTAAAAGCCTGTAAAAGCTTAAATTAATAAAAGCCAGCTTCACTTCGAAATCATTTAAAAGCACACTGAGGACAACATTTAATTGACAGAAACACATGTCATTGTGAATAGCATAACTTCTACTTAAATGCTTCGCGTTGCAGTCAACATACGAGTAGATAAGATCGGTGGTAATATTATTTTTCGATCGGTGACTACATTATGTTTCGTCGTTATCACAGCTACGTAAACGAAACGAACTACAGCATCAGCGCTTAGAAATCAGTGGGATTAAGTCGACATTAATTATGTTTGGTGTTTGGAATTATCCAGCGACTGCCAAGATCTCATCGCATTTTGCGACATGACCGCCGAGTCCATTTCGTAGTTAAAAAGAGACTAAGGGTACCTATGTTTGCTCAGGCCATTCTATCACCGTGTTTAGATGGCCATCGCCATCGCCACGAGTATCTCCCAGAAGTCCTAGATGAGCCTCGCCTCAGTCAGATAGGGAAAGTTAATTCTAAACGGACTCCGTTCCTGTTGTTCATGTGTTCTGCTGGGCACTCTGGCTATCAGTCAATACTGAGACTCTGGTCACGAATATCACCTTCAGTTTGCCGTTGAGGGCGCCTTCTGACTGAAACCGAACTACCAACTCTATGTGGGCATGGGAAATAATATTTGAATTTGTCAAATTAACGTAAGTAGCTTTGATTATTCGGTAGATAATAAAAGCTACCCTCTTTAACACGCACCGTGCACGGTTCGTTGGAAGGGTTCGAAAGGGTCAAACTAAGGGAGATACACCATTCGAAAGCTGAGCTCACGCTAAGTCCAGCCCTGCAAATTTTTCAAAAATCCATCGACGGCCTTTTTTTAAAATTGACATTTTGTTAACAATATCATTATTTTCAGTTTGCCAGGGCTGTCGCGTAAATTAAGGCGTAAATGCTGACAAATGTCATGTTCACCGATTCGACATGCTCTGCGCTACAATCTCTCACATAATGCAAAACCGTGAGGTAGTTTGTTTGGTTTGGACCTCGGATGACCTAACCTGGGGTCGCTGGTCGAAAGTTGCAACCGATACATCTAGAATGGGCTAAGGGGACATAATCCCGAAAGAATTGGCCTGATCCGATTCCTTTCTGTTGAAGAGGAAGGATTTGAATTTTCGCCCATTAACTTATAATGGGGACGGGGAGGTCACGAAATTATCCTGACCTCAGGCCACCGATATCGAAAATCCGAGACATAAAGGTTTTAGACAACTGAACCCTCATATTATCCTGAAAGTTTGAAACGGATCTGCCAAAAACTCTAGCCAAGGCACAACTGCAAACTTACAAAGTGGTCGTTTTGCATATTTGTACTTTGACCTGACCTGAGGTGACTCAAGGTCAAGACTCACCACAACGTACGAAATTCAATTCTAGGCAACCATGCAAAAAACGGCGGCGCACAGCGCCGCCGTTATTTAGCTATGCTCGATAATATACAGGAGGGGGGGAGGGGGGGGCTGGTATCAAATTGTATGTTGACTATTATCAAATTGGTATCATTTCTTTTAGAAAAAATACACCGCCAACCATTAGCAAGGCGTGACCAGGAGTGCCTCAACCCGCGATCCCAACGACTCACAGATCCATGCGTTGACAAGGCGAATGAGTGACAACCCATTGCCATTGAATCATTGAATCAAGACAAATAAGATTAGTTAATTGAATTGTTGTTGACATTGCACGGTTTTATAAATAAATAAAAAATATGCTTTACGAAATGCCGCCTTCTGCGTGTTATCAGGTAAATTTTATCACTTACATGAATGTTAATCACACCGAAAGATTGAAACCAGCCGATGTGATGATACCGGATTATATAATAGCGTCTCATACCAATCGTTCGTATCTGAGATGGATAGCGCGCAGGAATCAAGCTAAGTCGAAACAAAAACAACAAAGCGGGCATATCTTCACACGGAAACACCAAAAACATCTAGCGAATTCCCTCCCTATGGCGTCACCGAGTTGAGCCTGCAACAGCAGGTTGGTCGTCGTAAGCCGCCGGACCCCGCCTGCCCCACCCTGTCCCTTCCCTTCCCGTACCGTCGCGCCCCGCCGTCCGGCGTCGACTGACCTCAATCCGCGCCTCCAGCTCGTTGACGGGGATGCGCCGGTTGTAGCAGAGCATCTGGCGGCCGATGTCCTCACAGACGGGCGTCGTGCCGTCCAGCTGCAGCAGCATGTTGGTCTTGAGCAGGTTCTTGGCGCGCTCCACCTCGAACTCGGTGACGTTGGTGCAGAGCCGCATCCACTCCTGCTGGATGTTGAACAGCATGTCCTGCAGGGAGACGGACAGGCCGGTAACAGCCGCAGCAGATCCGCACCAGCGAGACACGAGCATCTTTGGGACAGACGTTGACTGATCGCCCAAGTGACAGAGGACACAGAGGTCACTCACAGAGGTCACAGGACAGAGGATACATAGTTCACAGGACACAAGACACAAGACACAAGACACAAGACACAAGACACAAGACACAAGACACAAGACACAAGACACAAGACGCAAGACACATGCCACAGGACACAGAACATGGGACAGAGGACACATAGTTCACAGGACACAGGACGCCGAGTTCACAGTTCACAGGACATGGGACAGAGGACACGGAGGTCACAGGACATAGGACAAAGACGCGGGTCCCGGTATAGCCAGAAGTGGCGGACGGCCATTCGCTATCGACAGGAGGGCGGCTGGCCGCGCTGAAAGGGCGCGCCACGGGATATTACACACTACACGGAAAGCCAATCACAGTGAGCGATCAGCCGATAGCAAGAGACTGAATTAGCTAGCTGAACTGATTAACCGGAACCAGATTTACAGCGGGTGAACTTCAGACGCCATTAAAAGCATCAGAGCGTCGAGAATAGGCTCGCCTCCGCGTTGACTCTTGGGTGTTCGATAGAGCGCAATTTAAAACCTCTTCAGTATCCTGTAACCAACGGCGAGAGCTGAGCAGCGGGCCGTGCCGGTCAGTACCCACCTCCTGCTGCAGCGGCTCGCCCACCCAGTAGATGCCCCAGAGGCCGGTGTCCTTGTAGCAGGTGTTGAACGACTGGAATGAGTGGCAGAGTCCGTCGACGGCGCTGTTCTGGGCGAGCGTGGAGGCGAGGTTGGCGCCGCCGCCCTGCGAGCGGTCCCAGGAGCCGACCAGCGTGGAGGCCACCATCAGCGGGATGTTGTCCGGGTCTGTCCAGCCGCAGCCCTCCACCGCGATCGCCACGTGCGCCAGCGGCATCGAGTCGTCACGCACCCGCACCTGACGGCGGCAGACGCACGGAGACGCGGTCAGCGGGGCACGGCGGATGGCGCGATACAGGCAGTCCTCAGCCATACATACATACATACATACATACATACATACATACATACAAACATACAAACATACAAACATACAAACATACAAACATACATACCCATACCATACACAGCCGCATCGCCCATCGAAACAAGACACACGACACACATCAAAAGTTTTGCTTCACAATGAAACCATCGAACCAGTGCGAACATTTCATCCTAACCAGTAAGACTTTCATCTAGGTGCCGCCGTCGCACCGCCTGACAGAGCCAGCGGAGCGGCCCTCCCGTTCCCCCGCTCTCACCATCCGTCATCAGTCCGGCCCTCTCTCTCTCAATCTCTCTCACTCTATCTCACCTCCGAGCCGGTGAAGCGGCAGGGCTCGATGGTGGGGATCTTGCCGTGCTCGTACTGGTAGCCGACGCCGGAGAAGTGTTTCTCTGCCAGGCTGACCAGCTGCTGGTGGTCGACGCCGCCGGCGCCGGCCAGCACCATGCGCGGGCCCTTGTAGTGGTCCTGGATGTAGTCCACCAGGTCCTGCCGGCTGATGGACCTGACGAAGACACGCAGGACAGACGGTCAGAGCGGCCAGTGCCGAACAGCAGCGACGCCAGCGTGACGTGTGCTTCATTCAGCTGACGCACGCTGCTCCGATCTATCGCTCATACGCAGCTTTCAGCGATAAAAATGGCCCGTTTTGGCGAATATCCCTATGTGTTTACGACTGTCGACTAAATGTCAACTTACAAAGCTGATATACTGCGCTCAGAATCGCTAAAATGCAGTCACAGCGTCGTGTAGGAACTGACTTGATGTTTTTGGTGGGTCCGAGGATGGTGCGTCCGAGCGGGGTGCCCTGGAAGGCGACAGCGTGCAGGTGGTCGAACACCACCTCCTGCAGGTTCATCTCGACCTCCTGCATCTCACGCAGGATCACGCCGCGCTCCCGCTCAATCTCCTGCCGGCACCAGTGGAATATTGTGAGAAAAACTTACTTTCAAAAATTCCCGTATTGGAATACATACATACGGCTGCAAATTAGCGATCACATCCTACCGCCGGTCTGGGTTCTCTCCTCCCCTGTCACGGGTGTAGCGACGGTCTGCTGGAGGACCTGCCCCCCGGGGAAAGTCTAGTGACAGAGGTCGGGCCGGATAGGCCGGGACGACGAGTTCAGTTCGCCGAGTGACGCGCTGAAGGAAAGTCCACGAAACAGGCAGCCTGTTTATCAGAATAACAACAATATTGTCTCAAATTGATTGCAAGCTGGGTTATTCACTACTTAACTAACTACAAGGTAGTTCAAGGTAAACGATATGAGCGATAATTGAGTAAGTTTGTTAATGATTGACAAGTATAAAGATGTTTGTCGCCAGTAAGAGACATTTCAGATTTCCTGCAAGAGTCAAGCCACAGGATCTCATGGACCCCCACATGGCGGCGGTGATGATTGGGGTTTTAAGGCGCTTCAGCTCCGAAGATTATCAGGTCCACGGGATGTCATGGTCCCCACATGGCGGTCATGTCCACGGGATCTCATGGTCCCCACATGTCGGTCAGGTCCACGGGATCTCATGGTCCCCACATGGCGGTCAGGTCTACGGGATCTCATGGTCCTCACATGGCGGTCAGATCCACGGGATGTCATGGTCCCCACATGGCGGTCAGGTCCACGGGATCTCATGGTCCTCACATGGCGGTCAGATCCACGGGATCTCATGGTCCCGTCGTACGGACGGAGCGGCGCTAGGCCGAGGCTTTCACAGCTGCCAATTATGGCGAATGGCGGCCGGCTTTTCATGGCCGATTGACGTCAGTTAATTAATGATGGGGGCTTAGCGTCTTGCCGGGATGCCCAGCCCTGGAACTCGCAGCGCCGGACCAGCGGCCTTTTCCCAGAAAAATCCCAGAAGAGAAAATTAATCTCTGTGGCTAAAAGGCAAAACCACGACCATTTTAGAACGCGAGATCTGAAACAGCCGATAGTGCACTAACCAGAACGCGCCAATCTCCACATGGAACACAGCAGAGTGCGTGCGCCACGAGCGGCTAACGACAAATACTTCAAAGCGAACACGTGTCGAGCCTGTCTTGACTGCATGCAAGAGATTTAATAGATCGCATTACTTTGAAAGCAAGCAGTACTTTGAAAGCAATCACCGCCACGGACCGGGAGCCCTTTGAATGTAAAAGTTTGGCCAGATTATCATTCGCGGAAGGCCCGTATAATGGGCCGGGCGGGGGCGGGGGCGGGGGCAGGGGCGGCCGTTTCCGCCGCCGGCGCCGCTCCATAGTCTCCGGCCGCCTGACCTGCTCGCCAAACTGAGAGTTCTGGATGATGTCGGAGAGGATGTCCACCGCCTGGCCGATGTCATCGCGGAAGCACTTGGCGTAGAAGACGGTCTGCTCGCGGGAGGTGTAGGCGTTCAGGTGGGCGCCCATGTTCTCCACCTGCAGCTCCAGGTCCGTCTGCGACCGCTTCGAGGTGCCCTGCCGCGCGGACAGACGTCAGATCGTGATTGTCGTACGGCAGCCGTCAGACCGACCCTGTCAGACGGCCGCGATTAAACTGCCATGGTCAGACTATCACGGTTCGGATGTCACGGCCAGATATCGAGGAATCTGATACAGAAATCCAGCGTAACGCAGGCATGGCCAGAAATCTCAGGGAGGTTCGAGGTGCCGCTCGGAAGTCACGGTTGTGTAGTGTCCCAAAATTGAATTTGTCTTGTGCGTCGGAGCGAAAAATTAAAGCCAAAAAGACTATAAGAGAGAAAAATTGTGCAACAACGTGATGTAATTTTGAAGGAGAACGTGCATTTGAAATATTTGTGTCAGAATAAATATTACAATTCTTAACTAATAACTTGGGTGTGAAAAATGAATTCCAAAATCAACATTTCGAGTGTAAAATTATTAACATTTGGGTGTCATTTCCCTTCTTAATAATCAAATAATGGGACACTAGTACTGCAATACGTTATAATTTATTATGCATAGATTAGTCTCTGATGACCAAATTTGCACATCGCAGTACAAATTCATAGCAAGGCTCTGTAAATGGTTACTGCTAGGGAGGTTTGGGTAGGTAGCTAGGCAAATTCATATAGCTGCAGACAATAGCAGGTTGTGTTATCAGCCGCGACACAAACCATGGTGTTACAGCAAACACAATACTGTAAAATCTAGTCACAATCATGTCAAAAAGCATGAATAGGCATGACCAGGAAAATCATTCTGGGGATGGAACCCAAATAATGGGGGAGTCATTGAAACAAAGGGGTCTTCTGAACAAACATTGATAGTTCCCAGACACATCCCATCCCAGAATCTAGACACTCCGCCTGACCGGCCGACCGACCCACCTTGAAGGCCATGTGCTCGAGGAAGTGGGCGACGCCATTGTTGCTCTCGGTCTCGTACCGGGAGCCGGTGTCGACCCAGAGTCCGACAGTGGCCGTTGGGGCGCCCGTGTCCTCCGAGGCCACGCGCAGGCCGCTGTCGAGCACGCTGACACGCGTCGGCGGTGTGTTGGCTAGCGTCTGCTCAAAGGCCGCGGAGGCAGCCGTGCTGCGGCAGCGACGGGGCAGCTGCGGGGGAGGGACGTACCGTCAGATGGGGCAACGCCAGGGGGGCACAGGCAGGAGGCACCGGCTGGAGGCACCGGCTGGAGGCACCAGCAGGAGGCACCGGCAGGAGGCACTGGCAGGGAGGAACTGGCAGGGAGGCACTGGCAGGGAGGCACTGGCAGGGAGGCACTGGCGGGGGCACTGACAGGGAAGCAATGGCAGG
>JARFNZ010147543.1:0-10090 GCA_031763405.1 Balanus nubilus
TATATATAATATATATATATATATATTTATATATATATATATATATATACATATATATAATACAATAATACATAATACATAATACAATTATTGTAATAAACGGGTATAACAGTTTAAAAAAAACGAAAGTCGATAGAGGAACGCTCAATAACTCTATTTTCCAAATGTGCAGGTGGGTTCAAAGTCTGTTGAATAATTTTCGAACCTTGAAAATGTTATTAACTAGGTACCTCAGTGAAAGAATGTCCATTAAATAATAAAACAAGTCACAAACGCCAAATAGTGCTCCATTATCTATGCATCGGTTACAAGTAACAAGAACAACAATGAAGTTACTGTTAGCCTATTCATACATTCCGTCGACATCATATACAAAGTGGATGACTTGAAAGATATTAACTATTTTCCTGTCCACAACCATGTGTTCCCTTTTGACTCAGTTAGTTAGTGAAACAAAAATATGAACGATCAAACGAGCAGCGAGGGCCGATGCTGGACTCGCAGAAAAAAAAACAATGTGCGAACAGGCTCGGGCTGGCCTTTCCCTAATCCGACGCTAGTACATAGAGACAGACCAACACTAACGCGGGCTTCACGCTGGGGTTGCAGACCCCAAAAGGCATCTGCCACTCGTTATTTTACCGGACGCCGGTCCGACAGGTCTAAGTGGAACTTGTTTGGCCAAAATTGTGTTAGCATTTTGATATGAATTTATTAAATTCAACTTTGATTCGTCCGACTGACGCCCTGTAAAGTGACGATGGCGGACGCTTTTTGGTGTCCGTCACTCAGTGTGAACTCCGCATTAATGTGCGTTCACTGGCAATAATGATAGGCGAGACTAGGACCGCGACTATACAACCGTCTCTGCTTCGAATATGTGACAATCCACTGAGACAGTTTCGAGACTGAACAGCAAAGGGCCTCGTCGTGCATAGCGCACAACGAACCACCGCATTCCACTCATACAATCAACAAACTGTCAATCCAATGCAGGCCAGCCACCCGTCGTTCTAGCCACTGCAATGTTCTCAGACCACGCAACACCTGGGCGCTCTTTACCACCCAGGTTGGGTACTTTAGCCTTCCCTAAACGTAGTCGCTGTGGGCCGGCATCCGTCCCTTACTCCCAGCTGCCTCTGCACTGACTCAGGGTGGGCACTGCTTCTGCCCAGTCAGGCCGAATTGTCTCCCCAGTGATTGTGTCCGCTGCATGCTCCGCTCTGCGCTGTTGAGATTACATTCCGAAGAACCAGTGACAGTTCCGAAGAGCTGTCTTGTTCACGTTCAGCGCATTAGGGAGAAGCTGAGAATGGAGGCGCCGGACTGCGGCCGGGCCGACCACCGCGACTTGCGGCCATTGCTGATGGATGGCACTGCCACACAGAAAATTCTGTCAACTACACACAATGGGCCCAGTACCTGTTCGGCCCATATCAGCTCTGGGACGATGTAGATGTATGGGTAACGGGGCCGCGCGGCGAAATTCAGCACGACCCATGCTGTCCAGACTCCAGTGTTAAGAAATGCATTATTTATCTGATGACGCTGAAGCATCAATGAACAAATTATGCAACGCGTCTTATTTAAACAATTGCATTAGACGATGAGCCGTTGAAACTGGCTTATATATGTGCAGCATCGTAACATGACGTGGGTTATTAAAAAAAAAAATACCTTACAGCAGCCATTCAAGACCTCAGATGACTTCCAGCATTTCCTCCAGGAAGGAAGTAGGTACCTACTACCAGAGTCTCGAAGCTAATGCATGATGTGTATTACCTATATGCCTATCCATAAATAGCGTCTTGTCCATTCGACTCACGCGCTGGCAGTCCGTTGTCATGCAGCGAGCCCCTGCGTCTGCCGGTGGGCCGGGTTCGCAGCGAGGGAAGCCGCATCGCGTCGTACTCATCGTCAGACTCGACGATCGGCTCCCCCGACCGGCCGCCGCTGCCGCAACGATCGGGGTCAGTGTCGACGAGCTGACGGCTCGTTTAGGGGGAACATTGGTGGATCCAGAGGGGCGCACCGGGCCATGTCCCCCGAACTGTCTGAAATCGGCACGATATTGTTTCCTAAGGTAGAGGAAAACCCAAGCAACTTTTAGGCACTAAGATAAGTTTGATATCAGCTATCAATGTGCAAATCTGATGACCTGTCGGGAATATGTGAGACTTTTTATAATTTACTCCTCCCAAACCGCCTGTTCCAGCCCGTCAATGATTGGGGAGGGGGCGGATGTTGCCGGATGAGGGTCGCTCTAAGTTCAGGAAACAAAATGCCTTCCAGCCGATTTCAAGGTTTGGAGTTTTTCTAGATGTATTATTATGTCTGGAAACATGGCCATATAGGCGAAACATCATCAGAAGCCTGTTGGGGCTCGGTAGAACTTATTGGGATGTTTTGGTGACGTAGAACTTTGACGATTGGTGACGGGCTAACACACACTGGGCGTTGCAGTTAACACCGAGATCACGACGGGTAAAATGCGTTGCAGCATAACGTATACACACAATGCAGGTTGTATGACGACGACAGGCGATGAGTTTGGAGCTGCAGCTTACAGTGGCGCTCTGTCGGGGCGACGCCGGTCCAGCACCGACCCCGTCCTGCGGCGCCGCAGGTCGGCCAGCGAGCCGAGGTCGTCATAACTGTTGGCCCTCCGCAGACGGTAGGGCCTGCAGGCGGTCAGGCACGGCAGTCAGACGACGATAGGTAGTGCAATCAGCCATCGGCGTTCCAATGATTTGACGTTGGTGATGAGGATAAGCTGTTCTACGAGTGCACAACACATATACATGCGTGAGTTGAGCACAGAAGTCATGACAAAAGTATTTGTCTTCATGAGTGACAAAAATGAGGTGGTCTGTCTATTTTGTCTTAGCCTCGCGAAATCTCCAAAGGACGTGTTTTCCTCACCTGCTGTCTCCGTTGCCTCCGTCGGCTGAGTTCAGTGCCTCAGCAGAGCCTGAGACACGCCGTCCCCGGCCCCGCCTCCTGGAGCGAAAGCACGGTCATGGTTGGATGGGAGATGCAATTGCACAACCACATATACAGGATGCAGTACACAGGCATCGATGCCAACGCGCAGTCGGAGTTCGGAATCGCGCGATACATTGGCAAATGCCAGCCGCATCATTTGCTTCGAATTTGCGTCGTGATATTTACACCCTGGCGGATATACCGTGCCGCACTGCAGCGGTGTCCAACGTCCCGGCATGTTTTCAGACGGGTAGACTGTGCCGCATTGCAGCAATGTTGGGTGCCGCACTGAGCCGCTTGGCGACAGCACAAGAGCCAGCATGCTAAGAGACGTACTCGTTGACTGACAATGATAGGAAAGTGATTAAAGAGGTACATGTTTCGATATTTGCTATCGAGTACCCAATCCGCAACATTCAGGTTTTCATTTGAGATGTTAAATGCTTCAATATTTGAACGAATACTTTTTCGCTAAACTCACCCACAAGAAGACGCACATAAAGCTTTATGGATACGAATGTTGGGCGAATATCTTAACTTAATAGCATATAATATACTACTACTACTACTACTACTACTACTACTACTACTGCTACTACTACTACTACTACTACTACTACTACTACTACTACTACTACTAATAACAATAATAATAATAATAATAATATAACTTATCACATGACGTCAAAATCATCAATAGGTACATACACACATAAGCTTGGCTGATCAACACCCCAGCGATCATCTTTCCGTGTGCCGTTACCTGCCGATGACTGAGTTGAGTCCCTGTAGGTTCTGCCGCATCTCCTGCCGGTCGGCCCCGGTGGGTCCTTCCGGCGTGGTGGCGCCGGCGGCGATCGGCGGCAGTTGCAGGGAAGAGGAGGCGGAGTTGGGCACAGAGCTGTGACGCAGGCGGAACAAACACACTCGTCAGGCGGAACAAACACACTCGTCAGGCGGAACAAACACACTCGTCAGGCGGGGCGACACACTCGTCAGGCGGACTGGAACAAACACACTCGTGACTCGTGAGGCGGAGCAACCATACTTGTCAGGTGGAACACACACGGGTTAGATCGAACGGACACAGTCGTCAAGCGGCACAAACACACTCCCCAGGTGACACCTGTTGAGCCGCGGTCGGTAGCGGACGGCGCCAGAACGATATTGCTTGTGTGGTACCATGCAGCACGAAATGCGTATGAAACATAAAACCATTCATAAGGTCAATGTCGGTGCTTTGGACTTCATTTCAGATTCGATCGTGCCTTGTTGCAATCATGTCGGGCGGCGGACCATTTGCGGTTTACCACTCGATCGTTACCAGCATGTGCTTTGCCTTTTTGCACTGGACGCCTTATTTCATTACACTCTGTGGAATAACACAATTTATTTTGACCTTTATCCCAGCCATAAATTTAACACATCGTCCATGAAAGGTCAACTGGTGGTTGAATTGAACGGCAGCAATATGGTTTTGTGTCAGCAAAGGTCATGTTCTTTGTCGTCGTGAACATGTGACTCATGTGAATTAGTGAAGCCTTCATTCGTCACGAGACTGCTAAGGTGAAGTAGCAACCTTTCCAACGAGTATTTTAAGGTGCCACTTCCAGCGTTGTAAGCGAGTGAGCAAGAAGCAAAGCATGCCGCATGAAAGTGTGCGCGAAACATGCTGTAAGATGAGCAGCGTGATTCGTGTGGGTATTGAAATTCGGTGAATAAGAGGAGCATGGGCTTTTCCGAACCAAACGGGTCGGCCGATGAAGCAACAAAACTGAAAATATCGGGATTATGGGATGGTTAGGGTGATATTTTCGGCAGATGGGGGATGGCGGCGGTTTGACTGCCGACGTCTCTGGTCGGAGAGGCAGGCTCACTGCGCGACTGGCGGCGAGCGGGGACAGAGCCGGTGCCGATAGCCGGCAGGTGCGTGCCAGCAGAACTGTAAGGCGCGATCGGCCCGGGTCAGCAGGTCGCTCATAACTCAGGACACTGAATTTCACGTGGCATGCTACTACGTTTATGACAGTGCTGGCGCATTGATACTACGTGAAGGAAAGCAGCCAAATATAAGGCAATGAATACGTTGGCTCGTATGCAAGAGTTTCCATGGGATTGTTTAGCAATATGCTAAGCCTCAAAGGGAAGCGAGTACATATCCAATCCGTGCGTTATTCATCCGGGCGCACAAGAGATAACTCTACGAAGCGAATCGATAAGTGCAATGCAACTACATGCACGAGTCTCGGTTGTTAGAGATAGGAAGAAGTGGCTTCGGAAAAACTTTCAGCGACTAACTAAGATCAGTCACCACGCCAGCCATCACCGATACGCTGCTTACTTGGTGGCGCTCCGCAGACTGAGAGGGCTCTCTGAACGTTTACTTTTCTCCATGTCCAGACTGCTGCGGCGTGCCGCTGGCTGAAATAGCTTATCTTCACTGCAAACAACATACAATGAATTTCAATATAGATATAGAATACTTGTAATAGTTCAACGTTCATACAATTGTTATTGGCTGGCATACTCAGTCATTTGCCTGAGTCACGACTCACGTACTACGTAGTCATTTATATTCGTATGAAGGAATGAACCTCTATTAATCCGGGTCGCGGTAAATATTGCGACCCGCAACACTTCTGTCAGCCGGAACGATTTTTCTCGTACGTTTTGAGGTATGTTAGACCAGGGTTCTCATCGTCAAAACTGGTTACCCTCGCTTGCTGATCATGATCGCCATACTCCGTAGAGATCGCAGTTCTCGGCTGGAAGCTATGCGGTACAGCATAAATTTAGGCGTTCACCACTAGTGCCATCTAGGGGCAGTGATTTGAACTGATCTCTCTGGGCCGGCCCAAGAGCTGCTCTGAGCGGCCGGCTGGTCGCTCACTTTTCCGGCCCGAGGGCGGCTGGTCGCTCACTTTTCGCTGCTGATGGGCGGTAGACGGCCGTCAAAGGTAGACTGTCGACGGGAGGTGATGGGAGGCACGTCTCCGGGCCGCAGGGACAGCATTGACGGCGTCTGTCGACAGATGAGCCGCTCAGTTTGGCTCGACATCGCGTCAGCGAACGGGAGGGGTTGCGGACAAAGAGGTCGAGAAGCACAGCAACTGCCCAGCTCACAGCTTACGTTGTGACAGCATTGTAAAAGTAAAAAAAGGAACTTTTCGTCGTGAACGACGTTATAACAACGTTGTGAACGGCGTGGAGGGCAAAACTGTCTATACGTTATTATGAAATGTCGCATCAACGTTGTGTAGCGACATAATCATGTAACAACATTGGTTACTGAACTTCGGTAAAACATCTTGCAATGTTGTCATGGTGCGATGACTTAGATTGATTTCAAGTACCATATTGCTGATCACCATCTACATTTATTGATGAGCGACCACGATCGTCATATTAGTCATCCTTGCCGAAAGTAACGTAGTGACAACGTTGTAAGAACGATATGCGAACGTCACATTGAAACAGCGTGGAAACGTTACCGGGAGTCTGCAAGATTAAGTATTCACAACATTGTACAACCTTCTAACAACGTTGTGATAACGTACAATTGTTTGCTGCATGCATGAAAACGGTTGGTTTTTGGGAGTGATATCTTGTTTGTCATGATCATCAAACATGGCGTTTTCTCCTGTTCCCTTTTCTCATGTTTTCTCCCGAGGAAAAAGAATAACGCCACACGGATCCCGTATTCGGCGCACCCGTAGTATTTCGTTGAGGTCGTTGAGGAAGCGCGTGTTGCGCTGGCCGTTGGCTCCGTGCACCTCCTGTGTGTAGAGGTCGTACATCTCCTGAAGCTCGGCGGGCATCTGAAGACTGCCCGCACCGCGGCCGGAGTCCATGTCTGCAGGGAACGCAGGCAAAGACATCAGTGAATGAGACCGATTCCCAAAGACGTTCGTCCATGTTTGACAGGCACAGGTCAGCTTTGAATGCTCGCTAGAGTCGGGACTTCACGGTTCTGCCTCTACATATTGGCGGCTGAGTGATACAGCACATGACAGACAATAAGGACTTGTTAGGGTTGGTACCATACTTAGTGGCTCACCCTCTATCAGCCGTCTCTGTCGACTGATGATTTCGTCACAGAGGGTCCTTTGACGGTCGTACCGCAGAATCATCAGGTCTCGTCGTCGCAGCTCGTGGTCTTTGATCAGCTGGTTGCTGCGCATTTCCATCTGAAAAAATACACTCATTATTTTCTTTAACTTGCATTTGAAAATGTGAATACTGAATGTGTTTGGTGCATCTCGAAAATATGTGTGTCAATTTCCGTTCGTGTCTTCAACCTACAATGCACAAAGCCTTTATGAATATCTTCCTCGCGTCACACTGTATAAAGTCATACATCGCATAGCATGACAACGCTCTAGCGGATCTAACAGGTGGGGGGGGGGGGGGGTATGTGGCTTTAGCCCCGCCCAAATCACCTGAATTCAGCAAAATTTGACACATCTTTAACTTAGAAGAAAAAGTGTATAATATTGTTCTTCTCTGGAAGAAGACGTGAAAGCCCCCACACAACATCAGCACTATTGTTATCTTTTTTTTCGCTGGTCGGTGAACGTTCAATCGTAACAGACATTATGCCAGTTGGACAGAGGGAGCCCCAAATCTGTCCCTGAAAGTAAACACTTCCTAGCTGTCAAATGAACCCCCTCCTGTGCCCCTAAAAAATACCGACACAAAACGTCAGGTTGTCTTGTGACTCTTCGGTGTTATTTGTTATCGTTCACTTCTGCAGGATATTTACCAAGCTTATGGATTGTTGTGAAAAACATACACGACCAAACAACATTGCATAATCAGAGGAACAGTCTTTTTAAGGGCTACCAGCTGGGACACATCTAGCTGTGAATGACTGTTTGTGTATGTATGCAGTATGTGTATGTGTGCTCTTTCATTAAGTTGATTTCATTCTCTTTCATTAGTTGAACATTCTAAAGTTGATTATGTTCATGCAGCGCCCATCGACCCAATCACCCGGGACAATGGTGTTCTGAGAAGTCGGGACATGCCCCCGTCCTCGACGGCGGCGCTGCGGTGGAGCGTCTGTCTGTATGTCCGTCTGCGTCTGTGTGTTCTGTGTGCCAAAGGTCGCCATGACAGTGTGAGTGTTGATGCCGGGCAGTCGCGGGTGGTCAGGTCTGCGGGACTGTTTGTCTGCTCAGACAGCCCGGTTTGCCGCCAATACCCTGGCGTGGGCGGATTGAGGACGGGTCAATACTGCCCGAGGCGCATTTTGTAGGCCCCGGCGGCAGTGGTGCAAACAACGACAGAAATGTCGCTGGGTCTTGCCGCGGCAACGATAACACAAACGAGTTCCTGAAAGGCGAACTTCGCCATTGAATTCATAGCCATTGGATTTGGAAGAAACCAGTGGACGAACTGAACTGAATTGGTGATGCTTTTAGCGCCGTCATTATCATTCTTTGTTTGGTGCTTATCAGGCGGTCTCGAGCATTCATGTTGTATTGGTAATCGTGGCAACGTTAGCTTCTAATATATATTGATAAGAAATAGAAATTGAAATGAGAAATTTGACTTGGGTTTACATAGGTTACGGTGTCGCTTCGGCCTAAGAAGTTACCTATATCGGGATCTAAATTCACCAACTCGAACGTCCAGCGGGAAAATAAATATTGTCGATGTCTGATGTTATGCTCCGACTTACGTTCTCGATTTCCAGTTCGTGTGTTTTCAAGAGGAGCTCCAGCAGTTCCTTCTGTTCGTCCGTCGACGTCTTCTCAGGAAGCGCCTGTGGCAAAACTCGGACTTAACATAAACCACAGCCTTGCATATACCTATGCATGATATACATTTGGAAAAAAAGCGAACACATCGGTGTGCAGTATCATTATTTTGTGTCATCGTATGGCAGAACCATCATTAAACGGTGACATCATGATTATGAGCTTAAATGAGGATATTTTTGCTGTTGAAGTATTTGATAGCATGTGTGATATGTCCAATGATATTTAATGATTATTAGCTCTGCATAAATTAATTAACTTCGTCATGAAAGTCATCCACATTCGGACCAGTCCCCATTCTGCAATAACTCAGTCATGCATATTATCGCTCAGTTCATTGATGATTTACTGCACTGCGACACACAGTACCTAAATTGTAAAACGTTTGGGTTGATGTACAACGTAGGTACTGGAAGTGTCACGTGCATGCGCTTACTCAGTCCGCTGGACCGTTACTCAAAGGTGCAACATTCCATTTAGCCGCAGGAAGTAGTGCTATATAGGTCACTTGTGTAGCCTCGATGTGGCGGATTCTGCTGTTGACGTGACATTTAATGTAAAATTGGCTTATTTTAGCTTGGAGCTGACCTATTTTCGTTTTAAATGAATAATTTGAATATGAAATTGAATGACCTATTCTAATTTGAAATTGACTTATTTTTTATTTGAAGTTAACTTATCTTAGGCTGAGATGACAAAGTTGTAGGCATTTGAAATATATTTTTATTGAGCCATGTGGCTTGTCATCCGGCAATAAGGTCTCTTCCATGCATTACCCGGGATTGTTTTTCTGAGAAGAGCTACGCCGTGTCTTCACCGTTGCTGCCAACAACAGAGGTGTGGATAACTATAAACAACCGGCGACGGCTAGCAAATCTGGCCCGTTATGAGAAACAACGTTAAGTGTCGGCTCACCTCCTCCATTTTACTGGCCTTCTCCCTGAGGTCAATTAGGTCAGCCTCTGCATTTTTCCGCATATCCTGGTACCTGAAAAGAATCCTTGTTTTTAACACGATTTAAACAGTCAATATTGTTAGGTTACAATGGCATTGCTGCAGGAATTATAACAATCTTTTTACATAACACATGTAATTTACCAGGTGATCATGTGGAACTGTGATAAGTTAGGGGGCTGACAGAAACAGACATTTCACACTGTCATATATAGAATACCTACTGTTCAACGCCCATTTGTCGAACATTTGTGATGACATTATCACGATCACCCTGCGCTTCAGTAGTGGTTCACAGCAGGCCCTCAAAGTGAACACCTCGATCTGCCCGGTGGCGCGCTTGTTTCGCCATTTTGATCAACAGCGCCCGGTGCAAGTGCTATGGGAAG
>JARFNZ010147554.1:0-10089 GCA_031763405.1 Balanus nubilus
ATATTTATTTAAGTTTGAATTAAAATTCCGCGATCGTTTATTCCGCGATCAGGTAATCGCTAGCGAAGTTTTTCTTCGAATAAATAAAGCATTAAGCCATTATACCTCAGTAACTAATAACTGTTAAGTCTTAACTCTTAAGTGTATTAACCATTAACCAACATCCCAAGCCCGCGCGGTAGCGCAGGGCAAAAACTGTTGTTTTTCAAGTCCAAATTTTGGATCGTGGACTAAAAATCGAGGAATTAAAGACGAAAAAACATTGCGATCGCGATCGCGGAATTAATTTAAATTTAATAATTATTCCGCAATCGATTTTTGGTAGTCCGCGATCGCGGAATCGCGGACTATAATTCCGCGACGCCCAGCACTGCTAATTTGAATTGACCAGATGAACCGAATCATTACTATTGATTCGGCATGTGTTGTCCTTTTATTGCCCATCCGTTTTGACGTTTTCAGTTTTCAAATTAACGGACTCCTCGGACGGACGCATCGGCAGAGGAACGTCACGAGAAGTGTGTGTGCGTGGGGGGCAGTGAAACTTTGATCTCATTTTTGGGAAAATGTAAACCCCTATGGTAAAAGTATTTGCGGATTTGAGCTCCTCGCGCCTTGATGAAACGTTTGCGTTATTAAGTTTTTTAAGAATAATTAAAATTTAAGCAATTTTCGGGGACGAAAGTGGGGGAGGCATGTCCCCCCTCTCCGGTTCCTACGCCTAAGGACAGACGGGAACGCATTTTGGCTTATTTTAGCATGGATGATATCTAAATGCGCAGTACCGTGAATGATAAGCCCGTTGAAGTTTGCCAATGATAGCATGTGATTGCAGGGGGTCGCGTATCAGTGCGTTCATGTGGGGTATGACGCGTCCTGCACAACCACAATTTGGAGATAATCCGCTTATTAGTTCCGAAGCATCGCTTTCAGATTGAAGTACAGCCAGGGGCGTAGGAACTCATTTCAAGTTAGGGGGGGGGCAAAGCAAGGACTCGTATCTCGGAAGTCACATTTCCTTGCGTAGCTATGACACGTCACCTAGCTGGGGGGGGGGGGGGTGCGGTCGGATATATTTTAAATTTTACCTTTTCCATGCAATGCCCATATTCAATCACGCGACCGACGTACCGGTACTGTACATACAGCCAATTTGTGCTGCCTTGGATGTCGCATCCCGAGTTAATTGGGCCAATTTCAAAGACATACCTGAGTAAAAAGCGGTAAAGGAAAGCTTTTGACAATGTGTAAAGGGACATACTTGTACTGCACGAGTGGGTAAGGGTTATCGCAAGTCAGATAAATGCGAACGAAAATATAATTAATAACCGTGTCATAAGGCTTCCGTAGAATGGAAACAAGCACCATAAATCTTCCGCCGCAAGAGGCACTGCAGATAAACTGCTACCAGAGGTCACGTCGAGAATCTACGTTTAAGCCAGAAACTGCGTGAAAAATTAAGCTGCGTTAAATGTGTAAAGCATCTAAACCAACTGTTTGTGAAGTCTACGAACGCTTTTTAGATTGTTGGGGAATCAAGACAAATCATTGTTCACTTATCGCTTAATCTATCTTGTTTGGTCCACTTTCGTGCCCTTATAATAGACCAAACTGTGTACCTAAACTCAAAGTCACCGTTTCCAACACCGCTGGATCGAAACAGTTTCAGAGCTCATCTGCCACGATTTGAGTTTGATTCTTTTGATTGGACCGAGCTGTGTCAAGCCCAAAACGACACCGTTTATGAAAACATGGAGGACATATTGCCCAATTTGTGACACACAGTTTCGAGGCATAAGCTCGTCTGGCGGTTTTAGGCGGTTTTCATCTATGATCCACTTAGAACGGGCAAAGTTGGATTTGGATCACTTAGTGGAATAGATCGAACTGCATAAAACTCATAGCAGCAAAGTAAAGACCACACCAGAACGGATGTTCAATATATCGCCCATATCGCCCATAGCCCGTTTATTTTTCAAAGGCACGGGCAGATTGCCCTATGCATTAAGGAACTCGTATAGCTCCAATGCTAAATGAATGAAATTAAACTTCGCAGGCAATTTGTTGATAGGTGCTGCATTACGCGCGTGATAGGTACTAAAAAAAAAAACACTTTGGACCGTGTGCCTTTTGAAAATAAACTGGATAAAGGTAACTATTGATACTGCTAAATACAGTTTTTAATGCTTGATATATAGGTAATATAGTAGGGTAAGGTTGTAACCCTCTGTAAAGTATGCTAAATCCTTAGTTTACCAAATCCTACACAGATTTTCACCAAAATAGGGCAAAATAAACGGGTCACTTGAATTGGAATCGAATTGTTATATCGCTCAATGAACGGAAACTCGGTACATGACGATATAACGAAGAATGTTTCGAGTCTTGGCCACGTAATAGAGCCGGCAACTATCGTTTCTTATAAATCTAATAAATAGACGTCCGGCTCAACAAGGAGCTCCGGGATCTCCGAGCGTTGATATTCTTCTGAACAACAAAGAGACACATATCACTGGAACCACCGGGGTCAATATATATGCCTAAATAGCACGACAGACAAGGTCCGTGTAGCGGACGCAGCTGACATTTCCTGCCTTCTCGATGACGTTTCCTTGTTTTCGAGTTCGTAACTGTGCCAAGTGCTCTCTAGTGCGGTAACTGTAGTGCTCAAACGGTGTATATATGCTTAAAAAATATAAGTAATTGATTTAAAGTTATTAAAACGTTGGAAGTCAAATGTTTCATTAATTAATCATGGCTCTATGCGAGGAAATAGGCCCACGGAGTCCGGCTCGTGGCTACGACGAACTTTAGAAGGCCGGCCTTCACTGCACGCGTCAGACCCCGCTTTACGTCCCTCATAGCCGTTGCTTTTCGGGCCCAAGTGACTTTTGACCCCACATGCCCAAATTTGGTTCTTTCTCAACGCACACGTCGAACCCGCTTTCTCACGTGTAAGACGAAGATAGGTTTGACCAGCCTGATTTCAGGCATAAATTTGTGCATGCCATGGGTACAATTTGTGTAAACTGATATGCCTGCATAAATTAATATTTATGTCACTGTTTCCGTCCACGCGGGACAAATATAAACTGAATGAAAACATTGGTATTTGGTACTATCAACAGACAACTATTTTCTCATTGTTAAAAATACTTATTTTTAACGCTGATTTAATGCTACCGCATGCCCCAACAACACGATGTGAGTAGATATTGGATAAAATTATCTTTGACGATTGATATACAACTTGCAAAGTTTTTATACCACACTAAAATGCCTTCATCAAAGCTACTTTATATGGCAGCGTTGGCATTGATTGTGCTGCCACTTGTATGTTGTTTTCCGCATGGTTTTCCGGAGAGCCGTCATTTACGACAAGCGCGTCGGGGTTGGTGGGTGTCTGGTAACTATAATCGTGATTGGAGTTTGATAAATCTGCTGGAGTGTTTGTGTGAAGTGTGAAAATATTTAATATATTTTCACAAGGATCGGAATCAAAGAGGTAAAGCACCCGGGCGTTGATAAAGCTTGAAGTTGAATGGAGATAGACGACTTGTCTTCCTTGTCTTCTTTCTTTTCTTTTTTTAGGCAGGAGTGGAAAATTGATAATAAACCTGGCAAAAAGAGCGGACAAATATTATGGGCATAGTCTTGTCTTCCACTCAGATGCCACAATCCTAACAGCTAGCACAATATTCTAGAAAATTCAAAGCTCCATCCAACATAATTATTATTTTTGAAGCTTGGTACCTACCTACCTACCTACCTATGTTGTTCAAGAATACAGATTTCCCTTTGACTTGACTTTGTGTTAACATATTTTTCTCATTTGCTATTAGGTTATAAATATTAAATGTTTCTCCTGAGGATATTAATTGCTCCACTGAAACTTCACAAATTAGTTATGCTTATAAAATATAGCCATCATCCAGACAC
Organism: Balanus nubilus; assembly: GCA_031763405.1. Classification (NCBI taxonomy): domain Eukaryota; kingdom Metazoa; phylum Arthropoda; class Thecostraca; order Balanomorpha; family Balanidae; genus Balanus; species Balanus nubilus. The sequence goes on from JARFNZ010147554.1 coordinate 3,940, forward strand.
ATGAATGCTAAGCTGGAAATATCTTGAAAGCTTCTTGACAAAACACATTAGTGAAACTTCCATTTATATTTGTTTCCCACTTAAATAATTATCAAGCCATCTAATATTATTTTAGGAATTAGGGTGCTGATTTTTGGTTTAGTCATGTCCTCACTTCAACTGCTATATTTTTTTTTAGTAGGTATTCATGCTGTAGGATCTAAGTGTTGTTTGTGTATTAAACAGTATTTTCTTTTTCAGAGATCTTTCAGTACCCCACATGATGGCAATGGAAAGTCCTGAGCGACAAAAGGTCAAAGCAATTCTACCTCCAGCAAAGGAGTGTACCCACACACTGCATTACTGGTGAGCTCGGAATCACAAATGTTTTACCATAACTATAAATGGGGGTGATTCTTATTTGTTGCTATAGAGTCATCATGTTCATGAGTCATAAATCATAACAGGGATTTGATCATCATGGCAAAACATCTGAAATAGGAAAATTATATAGAACATTGTGTTTTTGCCAAATAGTTGAATAGAAAAGAGACCAGGGTCAGGGATTTGTGACACATTGATATGAGTAGAAAACAGTGTATGTTGTCATATTTTACCAAATGATTCTTGCAGATACCCAATGCACCATTTCACTTCCTGGGAAATCCAGCTGTATCTCCTCATACTTGTGCCACTGGTTTCAGCCATAGTAGGGGAACTGTATGTGACTATATGTTCCCATTGGTTCTCATGTCTAACAAACCATTCCTCCTGGTCTCTGCAGTGAGGAGAACGTGTGGCTGCTGTGCCGGCACGTTCAGGACAAGTACCCGCAGGAGCTGCCCTACTGCTATGCAGTCTTCATCTCCAACCAGAACCAGACGGTGCCGCTCTGGAGACAGCGCGCTGGCCGCACCGAGGACCGCGTCGTCATCTGGGTAGGTGGCGTCCGAGTCCTCACTGGTGACGCATCGGATTTCACTATCTGGCCAAATACCGGATAAGCCGGATGGTGCGATATTATCTGGCCGGATAATCCGACCAGATAGTGCCCTTGTAAAAGTCAAGGGGAGTGTGCCCATATTGCGCCAGGTCGCCTAAATGCGCCCATGCCGAAATCTCAAAATCTATCACTTCTATTTGACTTTGGGATTAATATTTTTCACCCCTGGTACCATTTCATCAAATTGATGGCCACAGTTTCAAAGCGAAGGTCACGTTCTTTAAAAAGGAAGCAGATTTCCATTTTATAATGTTTTCTTATCCAAAACAAGCATATTTCCCGCCACATTGTTAATTTCGTGAAGCTGGAACGAATGTAATCATTTCGTATTTCGAAATGTAAGGTGTTGACATCATTATTAAATAACACGATAGATACGGAAGAAGGTCTCTATCGCATAACCACTACTTTCTAAACATGTCGCAAATTCCTAATTGCGCCCATACAAAATGCGCCCTTGGTGTATTCAGTTTGCCGTTGATATTTTAGCATGTGGTATCCCAAAATATGGTTCTTGGAAACTATTTTTGATTAATACGTTTGAAATTTGTTTTTACTCTCCTGTTATACTGAGATGATTAGAGGCACCGAGGCATCACTGATCCCATGCCATGCGAGTTTTTTTACGCGAAAATCGGTTGTTACTGGAATCCAACAGTAAGTAATATTTTAATAATATTTAATATCTAGTGTCATTAAGAGTTTTACATGATGATACGTTGATATCACGTTATACAATTAAGTTTACGACTCATACCAGTGAGCAGGAACGGGTCCGAGGCGTCCGTTGGGGCGATAATCCCCAAAGTCGGAAATTTACCGACAATCTAAGTATCAATTTTGCTTATTATTTCCCAGACTCCTTGGAAAACTTAACTTCATTGATATATTTGAACCACAAATTACTTACCAATGCGGCATAACTTCGTACACGTGCCACGACGTATTATAACGTAAAAGTGCATTGACGTTGCAGGTCGCCTAAATGCGCCCGTCCATGGCGCAATTCGGGCACACTGTGCCCAAATGCGCCTTTTGCAAGGGTCTACAAGAACGCTTATCACTGCAACACGATAGCTTTGATGATTAAATTGAGAGTCTAGAAAGTTAGAAAAATGTTCAAAGTTTGTATTTAATTTTGATTTATGTGCATATCGCTTTTACGTTTGACTCGAGAAGCGTTCCCGCTTAAGGGGGCGCAATATGGGCACTCTCCCTAATTTACAAAAAAGTGTTCGTGACCTTAACTGACCTTTCAGGTCACTGACCACAAAGTTGAAAATGGGTCATCCAAAGGGGCCTAATATGGCATGATACTGAAAGAATTTGACTGATCCGATGCGCATAAGGAAGGATTTGATTTTTTCACCATTTACTTATTATGGCAGGTTACGCATTTGCCCTAGCCTCGTGTGATTAAATACTATTAAGACGCCTTGGTCGGCGATTAACGAGCGAGCACGCTCTTAATAAGTGTAAAACGGGATTTGCCTCTAGTGAAATCGCCAATCAGGGGTGCAATCTGGACGTAGCATGCTTCTTAGCAAAAAATGTTTGAAACATGTTTGATGACTATTGAAAGCATTGCCGACGGCTCTATACCGACTATCAAACAGAATCGGCTCAGCCGTCGCGGGGTAAAGAAAATGTGTGTGCACGTGCGCGCGTGCAGAAGCAGATGCACCCACCCCTGACTTGTGTAAAGCTCTTGGCCAATGGGTCCCACAAATTTGAATACAATCGGCCCACCCTTTCCCGAGATATAGAAAAAGGGTGTACACGTGCGCACGTGCAGATGCACCCTACCCCCGACTTGTGCAAAGCTCATAGTTAATGTATCCCTAACTGTAAGGTATCCCCGACTGTAACGTCGGGGATCCCCGACTGTAATCCCCGTCAAGTAATCCCCGACTGTACCGTAGGCTAACAGCGACTCGTGAAAAAAAAGCTGTTACTCGCTGTAATTGGGTGAAATATGTACCTGCTGTTGAGTGGCACAAATAAATAAAAATAAATAAAATAAATAACCAAACACAAAATTTGAATACAATCGGCCTTGCCGTTCCCAAGATGTGAAAAAGGGGTGTGCACGTGCGCACGTGCAGATACACTCCAACCATCACTTTGTAGCTCGTCGCTTAACCACACAAATTAGGTGTGTGGTTAGTCCCTAACCACACACTTAATTTGAAAACAATCGACCAAGCCATTCCCGATAAATAGAAAAGGGGTGTGCACGTGCGCACGTGCAGATGCACCCCACCACTTATTTCTGTAAAACAGGTAGCTAATCGCCCCCCAGCCACACACCAAATATGAACACAATCGTCTCAGCCGTTACCGAAGTATAGAAAAGGGGTCTGCACGTGCGCACCTCACCCATGACTTGTGAAAAGCCCTTAGTTGATGGGTCCCTAGCCACACACCAACTTTGAACACAATCGGCTCAGCCGTTTCCAAAATATGGAAAAGGGGTGTGCACGTGCGCACGTGCAGATGCACCCACCACTGACTTGTGTAAAGCTGGTAGCTAATCGGCCCACAGCCACACCGAATTTGAACACAATCGGCCCAGCCGTTGCGGAGTTCTTGTGATAAAATTATTTCCCGACACCCCTCACGCGGTACGCGCCACGCGCCGTGGTGAGCACCAACGTGAGTCGCCACCGATCTCAAATAGGGTGGGAGGATGTGGCCACTCGGCAAAGAAGACCGTTTGTAAATCGGACGTGCGGTTGCAGAGACATAAGCCTCTCAAAAGCGTTGCCACGGGCCGAGCTGGGCCGGGCCGTTCCGCTCATACTAAGATTTTTCCCACGTACCACGAAAAAACTCGCTTCGCGCTCGCTCGTAATTAGAATATCGACTTTAAATTGCTTACATATATTACCTAGCTTGTCCTCTGTGACATATATTCCGTTTTTTTTAGTACAAATGTTATGCGATTTTGAAGAAATATCAGTTTTTCCAAATTTGGGGGTATGAAAATAAAAAAGATTGAGAATTCTAGATAGCCATCTGAGAAAAAAATGCTATTTTCCCAGATTCCCTATTTTTGCTTACACTGCTGCTGCTGAAAAGGCCAACTCTGCACGAGTGATTAAACACGCAAAGGTTTTGGGTAAAAACGCCCGAACATGCCCCCGAATAACGGTCTTGGACCCGCCCTTTGTGCAACTTCTTGGAAAACAAACGCCATTCCTTGCGCAATGAAATGATAGGGAAACTCAAAGTTTGGCGATCCTAGGTTGATCATTCAATGAATAGTAAACGAAAAACATGGCGGGGGGGGGGGCGCCGAATCGCCCTCCCCCGACAGAATTAGGGTTAAGCAAAAGTTATATGTGGTGCGTGCGACGCATGTTTTATGGGTAGTTGTACACGTATACTTCGATAGTGGTGGTTATTTTACCATTTGACATCATTTAAGTCAATGTCATGTCAGTTAGGTCTATAATGTTCATTTTTCGAATTTATATTATGAATATAAAATGGTTGGTTATGGATCAGTTTTGCCTCAGAAATCCAGTGGCGCCTTTTGTTTTTGCGTACGCCAGTCTGAAATGGTAATAAACATGGTTAAAAAATGACGTCATCAATTTTCACATTATTGAGTTATTACTCAGTCCAAAATGAAGATATTGGTGTAAAATTTCGAAAAGGAATCTTTCATGGCTAGTTTTGAAACAAATCTACCTGCTTTTAGACCAAGTTCAGGCTATTGGATTTTGTGGACATTTAAAACATTTATTTTTAATTTTCGAGGTCAAAATGAATAAAAGTACGAGATAGCTGCAGTATTTTTTCACTTTGCCTTTAAACTGGATTATGGACGAATTTTCAAACATTAAATTGTTTTTTGGGTCAAAAATGGAATTCAGTAACGTCACTAAAATCGATTTATCTAAAACGAATTGCGACGAAGTTCCCCCCAAAATACAGCAGACATCAAATGTATGTTCGCAAAGGTATGCCAACTTTCATGACGAGATAGTGCTTACCTAATTCTCTTACATATATTCCGGTTTTCTTATTACCTTCAAAATATTGGATTCTGTAGGATTTTTCTTAAATATTTTTATTTATTTTGGAGGTCAAAAATAAAAATAAAATCGGCAAATCCGAGATAACCATTTTGTAGATCTTGACATTTGATGTCTTTTGGCGTTTTCATTATTTAGCTTCAGAAATGTATTTTTTTGCGAATTTTCAAGCATTTAACACTTCGGCCAAAATTGGGATGTAGTGACGTCACAAAAGTCGATATATCTCCAAAGTTTTCCGACGAAACTGCTTCATTTTTTCTCAGCTGTCAATTTCATATGCGAGAAAGTATGTCATGTTTCGAGTCGTTAGGACCATCCGTTCCTGAGTTATTCAAAATATTCGATAAGGGGCACTTCCCCTCCCCCCTTTCAATGGCGGGCTAATAGATCGGGCGGGCTATTAGCCACTAATAGATAGTGGCGGGCTCCAACATCTCTCACGGGCCTAAGCCCTGTAAAAAGATACCCAGTGTTCTTTGAAGTTTACATTGTCCTCCCCGGCGCTAAAGGCATTAGGTGCATCCCTGAGCCAGGCGTCCTCTACCTGCATGACTGAAAGGACATGTTGAAATCCTGACCACAAGATGTTATCGAATGATACGAACGTTCGGCTTGCTGTCACATATGTTAATTGTTGGTGCTTCCATGATATTGACTGCGTTGGACGTTTTTGGACGTCTGCTTCCCTGTTCACTATGACGCGAGCGGCAAAAGATGCTATCTCCTTACACAGATGCACAACGGCAACCAAATGTACCTATCTAGAGAAGTGCGGCTGCCACCGCGCTGTCTGCACCAGCATAGTTTGGATTTAGATTTTTGGGGTTTCTTCATAACTATCATGATTCCGGAGATAGCGGGGGCTTCTTAAAGGTAATGTATGACCTTTTCCAATAAAAATGGAGTTAGCACTTGTATTAACAACTTCAGAACAAAGGAAGCCGGGAAACGGTACATTTTATGGTTGAAGATTGCGTTAAATGGGTTAAATTTGACTTCAAACATCAAAATGGTCCCACCATTGAAAAGAGATGGGTTGTAATGGAAGTAGGTACTTCGCATTCCGGTGGCTACGAACATATTTCAGCACAATTTTTTAACATTAAGCAGTGATTCAGTATA
>JARFNZ010147565.1:0-10088 GCA_031763405.1 Balanus nubilus
TCGAACGTTTTTTTCTGTTTTCCGCTAAGTGCCATAGGAGCCGAGTTAGAAGGGGGTGTTCAAACACCCCCCCCCCCCGGCACGAAGCGTGTGGCTCGGAGCACCGGCACGGCGCGGGTTAACACATGTTCCGCCACAGGAGATCTCAGCAACTTTTGCTAAGGAATATTTATCTTTAAAATATAAACCAGCTGTCAACGCATGGACAAGTGGAGTCCGATAGATATTCATAACATCGTGATATTTTTGGGGGGAACGCCCTTCCCCAAACCACCCACGGGGCCCCACTAAAACCACCGTTCTGATTCTCCAATGACCACACACACCAGACCTACATAGCACCACCTTGCGTGACCCGACGTCACATGTCTCATCTGCCGGACTGACCTGTCACAGAGTCGAGCGTCACACTCGCAGTACTGCCCGCTGATGTTCGTGTCACACTCGCACTTGCCACACACGCACTCGCCACGGCCGGAGCACTCGGGACCCGAGGTCGAATTGTCGGGCCGACACGCCTGTCCGTCCAGGTCCTCCGAGCACTCACAGTTCCATCCAGCCCTGAGAAGAACAGTCGAAATAGATGACTGCCATCAGCGGTGTATTTAGCAGCAATAGACTGCAAAGATCAGCAGCGTTCTCGGAGATATTCTGCATTGTGTTTTTGCTAGGCATTATCAAAGCCCAACAGCGCATGCTATAATTTTTCGGATAATTACATGGTATTGGTATAGGTCAAATATATGTCGAAGATATTCGAACGGTATAGGTCGGTGTGGGTTGAATATTAATATGCGTAATATTACATATAAGTATCATTATAACGCATTAAAATGCGAGTATAAATAATATTCCTCATTTATTTCCAATAAACGTAAGAGCTGGACATGTAGGTACAACACACCATCTGCATCTAAAACATGCTTAGCGCATGTGCCGCGGACTGCGCGCTGTCAAGTTGGCCTAATGTCAGCCGTGAAACCCAAACCCGAACATGCCGCCGTCATATCGCCTTACCTGTCGTCCGGACAGACCGTCATGTCGCCTTACCTGTCACAGACCGTCTTGTCGCCTTACCTGTCGTCCGGACAGACCGTCATGTCGCCTTACCTGTCGTCCGGACAGACCGTCATGTCGCCTTACCTGTCGTCCGGACAAACCGTCACCTCGCCTTACCTGTCGTCCGGACAGGAGCACACGCCGCACTGGAGCGTGCCCACATCGCTACACTTGGCACTTTTGACCTCCAGCTCCTCGGGCCGCTCACAGTCGCACGAGCAGAGGATCTCCACATCGAGACGAACCGTCTCCGAAGTGAGGACGTCCTTCAGTTGGATGGTGTGGGTCTGCGGAAAAACATCCACCGATTCGTTTCAGATCGTTTATAAGTGAAACTATGTTCAAAGATATGGCAAGCGCAACTCATGCCTACAGCACTGTAGGACCTAACGTTACAATGCCGTCCGTTACAATACGTCCGGCCGTTTGGGGTTGGCAAATGGTGGTTTCGGAGCCTTCTTCGGGGGCATGGCACCGTTACTCCTGGCTCCGTTCAGAGACTGTGACTAATAAACATTTCCGTTAATGATATTGTAGATCAAACTGAACATCACTATATGCAGGGACCTACCTTCTGTTTAGGACAGCCTGTGGCCTCAACTTCGACCTTGAATGAGACGAGATCGCCGGTCTTGAGGCCCGTACATTTGCTGCGCTCCTTCAGCTCGCCGTCCAGACAGCTGGAGCGGAAGCGGATGGCGATGTCGTCCCCGGAGTCGTCCACAAGCTCGATTCTGGACGTGATGCTCTGCCGCACGACATGATGGTCACGCGGTGTGGGTGTCGATGGTCACGCTGTGTCAACTCCAAGACGTCATGTTGCGGCATGTCCAGACCAGCAGTCACGAGTCAGGCAAGAGTCAATGCATGTCAAAGAGAGGAGACTGCCCTACATTACCTCAGAACAGGGTGCGTTGAAATGCATCGATAACGCCCCATTACAGTTTGTATGCTCACGGTGGGCACTGCGGTGTGTAGCCTCTGCCGGTGATAGTGCAAGTATGTTTTTACCTGGGTTAACTTCCATTCAAAGAGGCCAACTTCCGTATCAACTCATTGTACAACATGCTCACAAAAACTGCATATGAAATCATTTGTGAAAGATGCATACCATTACCAATGATTCTTTACAAACAAAAACATCCATGCTAAATCACTCGATGATCATAACGATGTTCTGCTACTCGATCAACATAAACACACTCCTATCACCACACATCTGGATGCGTTTTAGTAGGTCACAACCCCGGTCTCCACTTTACCCTAATACTGTAGGGCTTAAACCCTCGCCCTGGTGGGGGGGGGACATTTTTAACCCCCAACATGTAGTCAGGGGCGGCACAACGCAGGGGGGGGCAGCAGGGGAAACTGCCCCCAGTACCGTCAGTCACGGAGGGGGACAGGAGTATGTTTTTGGCCCCGCACAATTTTCTGGACGCCCTGCAAATTTACTAGAGGCCCCTTCAAAATTTTATGAAGGCCCCAAAATAACACAGTTGTATTCATCTTCCAAGTTCGCTATTTCTACTACTTTCTACCCGAGTATCAAAATCCAGTGGCCGAAATCCGATGAAAAAAAATTGGGGGTAAAATTTGGAGCCCCCCCCCCCCCGCTGGGAGACCCTCTAGCTGTGAGGACCCCCGGAAAGCTCTGCGACGCTGGACGAGATCCGTGGCGTCGTCCTTGTAGGTAGGTATAGGTATAGTGAAAAATGGGACGCGTAGCGCTGCGAAATTTTGTACAGCTGTTTGGTCATAAATTTCGCACATTCTGTGAAAGTGTTGACCCATGGTCATATGAGGTAAGGTCACCAAGTTTATAGTCAAGTGACCCTATCTCTAAAAATGTTTTTTGATCCTCAGCCCCTCTCTCTCCCTCTTCTTTACACAAACCTTCCTTACACTTCCTCCGGCTGATACTCCCCCCTCGGCTGACCCGTCAGTTTGCAAAACAAAATATTGTTATGACAAATGGAATGGCATTTGCTCTATCAAATTCGGCAGAGTAGATCTCAAGACTTCTGGGGGTCGGAATCTCCCCCAGCCCGTTCCCTCGCAGGTTAACGTAATTCTTACGAATTCTGGCCGCCCGCAAGGAATAGGGTTAATACAACGTGGCATTCATGCATACACTGGAAAGCTTGTTACAATATTTTTATATAGTAAAATTTGGCTTAGAAATTATGATAGATATCATCGTTGGGCAGTTTTACCTCATACTGGCGTTTGATAACCGACAAAATGTTGGACGAATCTTCCAGAAGGTCCGCGACTTGCACGTTAGATTTCATTAGTTTGACCAGCATGTCGTATTCCTTTTTATTTTTTTCAGTCACGGCAAATACCACGTTCATCTGAAACATAAAGAGCATGACCTATTTATACCAAGGCTGGAGATGAAACATAGCGAAGAGAAATACTGGTAACACAAATATAGCATAGGACTCAAGCAAGAGCAATTCCTAAAAGCACAACAAAAACATTATACGCTTTGTTCATTTCGACTCAGAGTTCCACTCCAACCACTCCCACATAAATCTTGGCTTCCCATAACGGGTTCACTTACGGTTAAAATACAGGCTCTCGGTAATGAAAATGACATAAGAGTACCCAGAAAGAGCTACCGGTTAGCATTCAGTATAGCGTCATCCTTACGTTTTCCCTTCGTAGGACTCGATGCAGTTCTTCGACGGACGGATAGTCGTGTGTGGTTGTCTGTTCGTAGTATCCCTCGCCGTTCAATCGACAACTGAGCTCGTTTCTCTTTGCCGCTCCTCCGAGCTGAAATTAAACATCAAACATGTGAAGTGTTAGCTGTGGCGGCTTGGAGTATGGCGGCTAAAGCGGTACCAGGCGAGAAACTGATTGCCAGCTTGCATTTGCTTGTCTATTTCAACCTTCACCAGTGCAGTGCAACACTGCTGCGTAGATCTGTGCCGATTCGTCTGTCCCTGCCGATTCGCCCCAAATTGGGCTAGAGCTTTGACATAAGAACGAGTGTGTTGCTTGAGACGAGAGAAAGCCGATGATCCCTGGTTTTAAGGCCCTGGGTTACTTTGTGACTAGAGATGCAATATTTCCCCTAAAATCGAATACCGGCCCCACACCACACCACCTCATTAGTCCAAAATACCGGCAATGTACCGGCGCTGTCATTGTCATTGCATTATCACACATGTTCAAACACCGCACAAATACAGCCGGTACTGAAAATATACCGGCATGCCGGTATAGCCTGAAATTACATAATTCCGTTTTTCCCGATAGATTGACTTATGATCAAGCTGTGCTCTAAAGACCAAGACGTTCCTTGGGTCAGTAGAATACTTTTTGATACATTCTTGGTTTCAGTTAACCTTTATTCACAGTCAAAGGTCAAAGGTCAACTTAGGGCTGATGTCAGTGACCTCGGTTGCCCTGTAATAGATCATGACCTCATTTGAACCCATATTTGTGTAAAATGGATGTGAAATTCGAAATCAGCGCATAAAAATGGTTCAAGGCCTTGGAAATGAAGAAAAAAACGTCATCTGAGATCATCAGAGGTCAGTGTCCAAAGCTGACCTTCGGGGGTCGTGACCTCAATCTCATCAGAAACCATGAAGCTCACATGGTAGCACCTGTTCATATACTGCTGAACATCAAAAATCAGGAAGCGCTTGAGTTATAAGCTACTTAACGATAATGATATGCTACTTAACACCATTTGCGCTTGACGTGACCATGGGAAAAAGTTCACAGGTCACGGCTCATGTGAGTCACGGTTTTAAAATTCCTCGAAAGTCGGAGGGGTGCCATCCCCTGCACAGGCGAGGGTTAATATCACGGAGATTGGAGACAAACTATTTTAATTCGAGATCAGGACGGAATGAGGAGGACGGACACGCAGTGACTGAACGGCGACATCAAAAAACATGTATCTACATGGGTGCATAGCTCTACACTCTACATCGTTTGCATCTTGCTGCGTGTCCAAGCCCGTGAATTTCGAAAGATCAACGATAATTGATCGACTATTTAAATAAATCTGATGCGACATCTGACCGATAGTGGATCCAAAATCAACTTTTAGCTGGAATTCGTACGTCCGTGTAGTCAAAATTAAAGGATAGATGTACCACCATGTGACTTACCAGGCCCTCTCCAGCCAAGTGGAATTGGCCGTCACTGGTGTAGATGATGAGCTTGCGGGACTTCTTGTTCCAGCCGATGACATCGGCACAGGTGGCGACTTGGACCAACGCGTCCAGGCCTCCCTCCAGGTCGTCAATGTTAGCGGAGACCTGCGCCGCCCGCACCTGGCAATCAGTGCAATAGGTTAGGTCAGCTCAGGTCAGATCGGAGCGGGTCAGATCAGACAAGTCGTCAGGTCAGGCTACGTTACACCGATGACACAGGCTGGGGAGATCAGGCCTGGCCACGTAACTGAAGACACATACACGTCCCCGTCACCCACCGATTAACGCCGCAGGTCAGGTCAGGTCAGGTCAAGACCGAGGTGAACGCAAGCTAAATTTGATATACATCATATTGTTGTTCACCCGCACCCCGCTGGGGGGTAAATTTCCCCACCCCGGATTTTCGCAATAACTTCAAAACGATGCTACTAGATATCGACCTGAAACTTTGAGTATTTTATCAATTTAGCATCTTTCTAGAAAGTTTAGCAAAAATCAGCCTAAGTTTTTTTTTAAAAGAAAATCACGTTTTAGTGACGTCATGTCAGGCCATTTTGGTCCAAAATCGACAACTATTTGATCGCTTATAAAACATCAAGTTTTGTAGCAAAATGCAAAAATAAACCGTCTAAAGAACGAAAATGACATTTTCTTCAAAATGGCAATCTCGAGTTTTTGCCATTCTTTATTTTTGACCTCCAAAGTTCAAAAATTTATAGTACAACAAATGACCACTCCCAAAATTCAAAAATTAATTTAAAAAAATGCCCACAAAATCCAACATTTTCAAGTTGTTAAAAAACGGAATACATGTGATAGAACTAGATATGAGCAACTTCTATACAAAATTTCGAATCGATATCTTTATTTTTGACCCCCAAATGGCTCCAATAGGTGTTCAATCTGATGACGCCATTTTTGTCAAGCACTCTTGGCTTTTTTAGACCACGTACATAAAACCAAATGATACCATTGGATTCCTTGGACAAAACTGGTTCATAATCATGTGCTTTTTATTACAAATTATAATTTAAAAAATGACCTTTGACCTGACGGCCTGACCTTCACTTAAAATGAGACTAAATGGTAAAATGAACGTTACCATCGATTTATACGCCTAAAACAACCCATAAAACATGTATCTCACGGCTTTTGTGCAACTTTTGCACATAGTAACCTTTTCTGACCTAACCTTGACCTTGACCTGTACTCAGTATGAAGTTCATACTCTATCAGTGCCTTCCTCTAATACTAGACGTATTTTGGCTGAATTTGGATTCGCTGCTGTTGATAGTCTAGTCTCTGCAGCCAATAAATCGAAAACAGGTGATTTTGACCTTTGACCTGACCTTGACCTTATATTTGACCTTGTTAAGAAAACTGTAAGTTTCTTATAGGGTTGGTTTATCGAGAACTTTCGTTTGCCGCTTCGCGCGTCCCGCTGCGACCCTTGGTTCGCGAGATACGAGGGGGGGATAAAAATTTACCCCCCAGCGGGGCGCGTTCGGCTGGAGACCCAAGCGGAGCGCGGGTTAAGTTACCTAGGCAAGATATTATAAATCAACCGAGTTCAGGCGGCAGAACTACTCGTTCAGCATCGCTGGAGCTGAAACTAGCTTCATGGACGTGTTCTTTCCTTCAGCTCAGAGTGAAGACAGGAGGTGCGTGTGAGGCGTCGGTCACGTGCCGCCGAGTCGGCGGAGCTGCGGGCCTCTGCCGCAGCCGCGTCGAGCGTGACGCGTGGGCTGACAGAGGGTAATAGAACATCGGGTACTCAAGTAAGAAAAAAACGTCCATTTTTTATAGACAGCGCGTCTATAACAAATGGATAATATAATATTTATAATATTTTAATTTATATTTATAATATTAATTTTATTTATATTTATATTTTTTCTGAAGTATATTTTTACCATAATAAATTAAGACTAATTCATTGCTACGATTTGTATTTGTATACATTAGATATCTTTTAAGCCAAATTTATACCAGATGTCCTGCCATCTGGTGGATCTAGTATTAATTTATGTATTTAGTAGGATATGGAAGTTGCCAAGGAAAAACTAGGGCTCGACTAGAATTACAAATAGAATCGACGTTCGGATCTAGTAGTTTCGACATTCATTAGCGCCCAAGACTTTTTGGCCACTTTTCAATTAAAATATATAAAAAAATGGTAGCAGAAAACGTTGAAGCCAAGGCTTTAGGTAAGCTATCCCAGCGGTCAAATTGTAATTTTGATCTATATGTTACGAGCCAGCTTCGTCTGAAAATGATCGATTTAACATAGGAACCCTATGGCCTAGTAGGTTTTTAACGCCCATTTTAGTAGAATGCTACAAACTGTTACTGGTGGGGGCCGGGCCGACATTTGTACGGCTGCCGAACGACAGTCTGACAGTCTTTGAGACAGTGCCGCCGCTTCGCAATCGGAAACAGTACAGCCATTGATTCCTGGGCCTTCCCGGTAAACTTATTTTTAAGCTTGAAAGCTCCAAGGCTGCCGAGTACGCGAATCAAGCCTGAATATCACCTGCAGTAGCGGGACTTACTGAATACAGCCTCCAGAAGTGGGTCTCACTCTTGCAAAATTCTTGCAATTTACTACTTATGTTCCCACGGATTGCCACATTGGTTCCAATATCAAGCAAATCTTTCTAAAAAAAAATATTGTGAGAATGGTACGCCCGTTCATATTTCAGACGTAAGCCCTCAGTAATCGCATTTCACATAAGGTTTGTTCGACCACTTTGTTTAAACTTACTCGTGCGTGGGAACGAAATATTCCCATCGCAAATCATCATGCCCACCGACATCTATATCTACCCCGTCTCCCCCCCCCCCTCGCCTTTCTCGTGAAATCCTGCACTTGGTTGGTGAGGTTGAGGTGATTCCGGAAGCCGTAGGCGGGCGCACAGGCGGTGTCTTTGTAAAGGGCGCACGGGTTCTCTATGGTGCCCTCAGCCTGGGAGACGTAAGGCATCACTGGCTTGTCGACGAAGCTGCCGAACCCAACTCGGAAGTTCTTCGTGAGTCCTCTCAGCGTGGTGGTCATGGCTTCACCTGTTTGGTGCGGAAAAACGCGCGATTTAATCACCGCCGGGCTGGTAAATTCGTTTAGAGATGGCACAAAACAACGGGGATGATGTTTGTCATTTACCAATTTGAACTTCGTTGATAAGATAAAAATGTGTTACTATAGTCTATTTTTGTTGATTTGGAAGTCGACTGTAAGAGATGTTCCGAAAACAGCACGGCCTTGACGTAGGAAATTACTTGAAAACCGGCTTGGCGACAGAGGAGCGCAAATTGGAAAATTATGAGACTAATATCCAAAACATAGGCAGTAATATAATGCATAGTTGTCATGGCACGGGTTAAAGTGTCATTTAACAACTTTTAGATTATAAACATAAATAATGTTAAAAATTAAATTACCCACTTGTGCCTTGAAAAAAAAATCCTGCTGCGGCTCTTCTGAAATATTTTTTTTATTTTTTCTCAATCTAACACCAAAGTGCGCTGCTGTGAGACGGTAAAGTGAATCCAGCGATCCTAGCGCCAAACCCGTGATATTTTCGAAACGGTCCTTACAGTCGACTTCCAACTCAGCAAAAACGAACTATAGATATTTTCATTTTTCTTTACATGGTATGATTTTATAAAAAATAAAAAAAAATGTCACGAGCGGATGAAACAAAATATCGTTATAATGTCCTTCACACATTGGCCATGTTTCCATGATACTACAGCATTTTTCATCCGGTTTAAGACAAATAAAATTCGATTTAAGACAAATTTAATGTTCAATCACGTGCTAGTTGTCTTAAATCGAACTTTATTTGTCCTAAACCGGATGAAAAATGCTGTAGTTAATCAATATTTGTTCATCGGATGTCTTCACCCGTCTTGTTCGGCGAACAGTTTATATTGAAAATACAGGATTAAGCTAAATCTATAGTTACTGCAAGCTTTATTTTCAGTTTAAAATGACCGGGCAGAGGAAATCCGGCGCACAAAGTTGAGGGAATCCGGATTAATTGTGTCAAGGAAACATATAGTGTCGCACTCATATAAGTATGCAGTTACCCAGAGACTCGAGTTTCTCCTTGTCCTCCCTCATGGAGACGGTGAGGTCCATCAGGTAGTACAGGTCCAGGGGGTAGTCGGCCACCTGACGAAATTTCACCTCAAAGTCCATCGGTTTGTCTGTAAAGGCCGAGACCGATCTTGGTAAGTAGACACGCTTTAGTTAAAGTTAAGTATACTCCCGAATACCGATCTCATTAGAGGTCAAATAAATTACTTACCTAAATGAGGTTCTAAGTAGACGTTCAAGGCATCCGGTGCGTTGTTATTTAAACAGAGTTATCGAAAGCATCTACCGGGTTGGGTATGGCAGCTAAGTTACTGCCGAGTGGCGAAGTTTCGGTGAAAGGGACTTGCGCTGATTAGGTACATGCAAACGCCATTGGTTTACGCGTCTTATAACTCGCATGCCATAACCTACAACGGATAACTTATTACTTTTTGCTTGAAGGTAATGTATGACCTTTTTCCAGAAAAATGGAGTTAGCACTTGTATCACCAACTTCAGAACAAGGGAAGCCGGGAAACAGTACATGTAATCGTTGAAGATCGCGTCAAATGGGATAAATTTGATTTCAAAAACTAAAATGGTCCCACCATCGAAAAGAGGTGGGTCTTAATGTAAGTAAGTACTTCGCATTCCGGTGGCTACGAACATATTTCAGCACAATTTTGTTAACACTAGGCAGTGATTCAGTATAACAGGTATCCATTATGATACATTTAGCGGTTATTGAAGCGTATTCACTATGTGTTCGATAC
>JARFNZ010147576.1:0-10087 GCA_031763405.1 Balanus nubilus
ACAAAACAGCAACGCCTTCTTTTATTGCACCTGAAACTGTATCTCACATTTAATAAGCTTGCAAAAACAATTTTTTTGAGGGGAAGCTCTTGAAAATTCAATACATAATTTTGTATGTCAAATACTTCCTCGACCCACAACACCACCAATGTCAAGGCCTCTACGCTTGGACGGCCAGTTACATGGAGCTCGATTGGTTTGGCTCAGAGATAACTTTTTGTGACGTAATTGAATAAGTAGCCATTGCTTTTCTCTACTGATTCCATTTTTTTCGTTCAATAATGAATTAAAAACGGCATCTTTGCTGGATATTCATGTGGTTGAGTAATGTAAATTAATAAGTTTTAATGTTAAAAAAAAAATGAATAACTTAATCACCAATGACATCAGCAAAACCTTGCAACTGCCAACCACAGTTTCAAAGAACTAGAACTGTGTAAAGTTTCAAACCCATGAAGCTAAGACTGATAGAATTATCAGTATAGTAAATTATCAGTACTTAGCACTATACCTGGATGACGTAGAAATGCAATCCCCTTAACAACTTTTTATAATTTTGTATCATACATGGGTGATGAAATTTATGTAACATTTATTTGCTCAAGCAAATATCATTTTTGTTATTCTCGATGTCTGTGTAACTGGCGCAGCTCAGGCATTTATTCACTTTAAACCGGTGATAATAGTGACATGGTGATACACTGATACACTGATAGATTTCAAACTTCTAGTCCTCATGTTTCTTTTTTACTTAATTAAAACTTAGTTTATGTGAAGGTGAACTATATTAGGAGGTTGGGGTGAACACTGAATATATATATATTAAGTATCTTGACACATGAAAGGGATGTTTCTCTGGAAAGAACTAGCCTGATATAATCCATGACAAATATGTTTTTGTTTGTTTGTTAAAGTCGTTGTGATGGCAGTTATTTGTGGTTGACTCCGTTCACTGTGCATTTAATGCCACTATTTCTAAAACATATGTATGTTGCAGTTTCTTTGAAATGTTTGGGTTATCGAACTCGAAGCAGTGACAGCTTTTGATATTTGATGTTTGATATCTGAATGGTGAGGCGGGCCATATCATTCTTTGTAATTGTATGGGTCTCTGCAAGAAATTGGTAACATGACAACTTAAACTCTGGATGAGTCTGTTCTTATCATGATTGTAAATTATTGTTATTCTAGAATTAGATGACAATTCACAACAAAAAGGTTTTAAACTAAGATCCAAGATCCACAGGATCCATCGGAAAATTTCCTGAACAAGATCCAGGACCCACAGGATCCAACGACAATTGTCATGAACAGGAATCAAGATTCACAGGATCCAGCGACAAAATGTTTGGACAAGATCCAGGATCCGCAGGATCTTTCGACAAAATGGTTAACATAAGATCCAAGATCCAGCAAGATCTCGGATCTTGGATCCTGTAGATCCTGGATTCCGGATCCTATTTGGATCTTGGCACATGTCTGGAGCGTATATATTTGCTTGAAAATTGGTGACATTAATCAATAAAACCTTGCAAACGGTTGTGCGTGCATAATGTTAAAACCCTTTCTTTCCTGTAGCCCCTCCAAAATAAGCCACAAGTTGGATTTTTTTTGGGCCCACCTGGTATCCCACCTAGAATGGAATTGGCGGTAAAATGAAAGTAAATGTGCCTTGTGCCATGGTGACACGAAAACACTTAATCTGCATCGCAGGAATGCCATTAACTAATATTTTAACCTAGGCTGTTGTGACTTGCACCTTTTTTCGATAAGATTCCTAGTGCTGGCTCGCTATAATGCCACTGCTCAAGCACCTTTAGTAAGGATTTTACCACGAGATTACTTCTTCCCGGCTTATAGCTCAGCATGCATTCCGGTTGAATTTGAAAACTTTCTCCATCGTTGACCTTAGGCCAGGAGGGCATCTCGTCGCTCTGTAGAATCTCGTTGCCATCATTTTGTGACGTATTTCCTATCTGCCTTTTTGGACCGCCTGATCGCTGCACGAACCTTTCATTGGATTGACCCGATTAGGTGTTTGTTTAATTTTGTCATGTGATGTTCGGTAGTCTTGACACTGAAATACGGGACTCTCGAGATGCAGAGGTATCTGCTCTCATTTACTGTGCTAAAAGGCCTCTAGTGGTACGAACTGGAAATAATTACCACATAGGTAGAAAATATTGTCACCTCTGATGCATTTCTAATCACAAAGAGTGTCGATAAAAAAACGCAAGGAAAAACTTTATGACCTAAGAAAATAACAAAGCAATACCTTTACACATCTATTCAAATTCCTCCACCTTTGGGACTAAAAGCTTTTAGGATCAAATCCGTTCTCCCAGCGCCCTGATATGAAGAACTTGATACCATGTGTAGTGGACAGCAGCATTACCTGAGGGCACCAGCAACCTGGGCAGTGGGTATTAGCACTATCTGAGGAGCACCAGCAGCCTGGGCAGTGGGTATTAGCACTACCTGAGGGGCGCCAGCAGCCTGGGCAGTGGGTATTAGCACTACCTGAGGGGCACCAGCAGCCTGGGCAGTGGGTATTAGCACTACCTGAGGGGCACCAGCAGCCTGGGCAGTAAGTATTAGCACTATCTGAGGGGCGCCAGCAGCCTGGGCAGTGGGTATTAGCACTATCTGAGGGGCGCCAGCAGCGCAACTATTGTGATGCCGGCGCGTCAGCCGAGCGACGAGACCGGCTCCGCCCTGCTCGGTCGCCACAGCGGTACGGCGGCGGCACAGCGGCTCCGCGGCCGACCGGCCGGGTCGCCGAGAGACCCACTTTCGGCGACGCGTCGCACGAAAGGGAAGGTAGAATCCGGGCTGCAGCCAGCGGCTCTTCAGTCGGTACTGGGCCGCGCCGCAGAGGACACGTGCCACAGAGCCGGGAGCCGGGAGCCGGGAACCGACTGGGTGTCCGTTGTGAGCAGAGCAGTGACGAAGGACAGAATCCTGCACGGGCCGCCGACGACTCGAAGGCGGCAGCAGTTGGAGCCTTTTGGGGAGGTAAGTCTGCAGCATGGTCTCAGCACAGCACCGTGACAGTTATAAGCCACACAATCTCTCGAAGGAGGTCAAGGGACCGTAGCGACAACACCGGGACGATACGGGAAAAGCTAGGGGTATGCCAGTCAAAGACGTGACATGATACATTTTGACAGCCAAAGACGCAAAATGATGGAACGTAGACGACTAGCCTCATGGTCTCATCATGGGATTTGTATGGATACTTTTGGGAACAATATGCTGATAGCATGAAGACAGACCGTGGATGAACGGCTTGGTACCGTGTATGGACATTAGACAGCTCGGTACCGTGTATGGACAGCTCAATGCCTTGAATGGACAGCTCGGTACCGTGGATGGACATTGGACATCACGAGACCTTGGATGGACAGCTCGGTACCGTGGATGGACAGCTCGGTACCGTGGATGGACAGCTCGGTACCGTGGATGGACAGCTCGGTACCGTGGATGGACATTGGACAGCTCGGTATCTTGGATGGACATTGGACAGCTCGGTACCGTGAATGGACAAATCGGTACCGTGAATGGACAAATCGGTACCGTGTATGGACAGCCCTGTACCGTGGATGGACAGCTCGTTACCGTGGATGGACATCTGGGTACCATGGATGGTCATCTCTGTACCGTGGATGAACAGTTCGGTACCTTGTAATGGACAATGGACATCTTGGTACCGTGGATGGACAGCTCGGTACCGTGAATGGACAGTTCAGCACCTTGGATGGACAGCTCGGTATCGTGGATGGACATTGGACAGCTCGGCACCTTGGATGGACAATTCGGTTAACGGTTCCTTAGATGGTCAGCTCGGTACCGTGAATGGACTGCTCGGTACCATGAATGAACGGCTCGGTACCGTGGATGGACATTGGACAGCTCGGTACCGTGGATGGACATTGGACAGCTCGGTACCGTGGATGGACATTGGACAGCTCAGTACCGTGGATGGATATTGGACAGCTCAGTACCGTGGATGGACATTGGACAGCTCGGTACCTAGATACCTACCTATGATTGGTTACAAGTAGGTGACGTCTCTTTCGAATTGGTCTTTGGCATTTAATCAGTTTTCTATCGCGGTAAGCCGAATTTAACAGCTCTGAGGAAGTCGAGTGGATATCGTAGTCACGTTAAGAGCAACCAAGCTCTATGTATTACCATACTTACGCAGAATCATGGCGGTGTAAGCGTTCCGCCAGCCACACCGGTATGTTAAGTGAATCGGATTCATCTCGATTGACCGCTGGCTCGTCGTGATCCGTTTGGACTCTGAAATCGTGCTGGGAGACATTTCCAGTCGGATATGGAAGTGAAAGCAGCAGCAATGCCTCCTTGCATAAAGCGCTGCTTATGCAGTAATGCACCATCTCTCATAGCACATCGGGGCATCGTCGGACGAATCACACGCTCACACAAGACAAGTTCGTGTCCATCAATCCGCATGTCAAGCTCATATCGAAGGGGAGAGTGAATGCTGAACAGGCCATCGGCGCCGGCTCCACCCGGGCAGCAGCGGCTTCAAACGCCCGGATTATAGTTCATGCGTCTCTTGCTTTTACTTTCCCGAAATCCTGTAACCCCGATCGTCGATTGCATCATATTCGTCTGCAGCGACATTGCAGTTAATATCCGGTCACGTGTCTATAGGTTTGTTCCTATGACTAGTCTTTTCGCACCATGTCAATGAAGGCCACGTAACTGTGAAAATCGATATACAATATCAATTAAATTCGTCAGGGTTCAGATAATGATTTTCCTGAGTTGCAGCTGTCTTCTTTATTTTTTGTGTGGCGTTTTTATTATTTTCATACGTGCCTATTAACTTCATTTTCGGTATTTTTTCCTTACACTGAGTAAAAAAGTTTAGCTCCCTTGCTGACACTCAACTAAACATCGACGTAGGAACGTCACAATTAATTCCATTTTAATGCTAACACAATCCCCTATGGTGTTTTTTTTATTTAATTATTTTGGATCCTTTCGCCTTGGTGAATCATTTGCTGCCTAATATTGTTTTTTTACGGGAAAATATTTTCGGGAAATATTTTCGCAAGAATGGTCGGAAAGTGGCGAGTCCATGTCACCATGGGCTCCCCGGTTCTAACATTTATGTAACTGTACATAACAATCATATTAAGTACTCAAAAGTAACCTAAGCTACACTAAAATAACCATGACAGTAGCCTGGACAACTTGACATTTATCCCAACCGCTCAATCATTTTCTCATTAAACATACTGGTATGAATGAAACTCCACGAGCGGTTGGTCCACTTCGAATCAGCCGTTCATTACTCGGGATGTTTGCCCTCTGCCGTCAGTAACCAACCACCAACCAGTGACTGGTTGGTACCTACTGACTGCCGTGCGTCATCGATGCGTGGTTGGGGCCGGGCGGAGGCCGCGGCGGGGCTGCCCGTGTCCCAGAATTCACCACTCGAGGCAGGTTCGGACCGGTAGTGCGGAACCAGCGTGTCGCTGGCCGGCCGGTTTTGCCACAGAACGGGAATCTCATTTTCACCTGATGCTCTCGGCTTTCACTGTTGTCTGGCGGGCTCGGTGCTCGGTGCTGGTCACTCGGTTTGTCCCGGTCGGACCGCGGCGCCTCAGCTCCGGGAGAGTCCGGAAACGGACCGCCCCTCCCAGCCGAACCACCGCGCTGCACCGTGAGAACAGGGCCAAACGGTCAAGGACGGAGTGCGGCTCACCGGTCGGGGCACGCCGCGAAGAAGCGATGCGATGTGCCAATCGCTTGTATGAAGTCAGCCGTTTGTATGAATTCAACATTCTTCTGTAGATTCGTCGCCGCCAAGAGAAGTTGGTGAGAAAGATACATAAAACCACCTGCGTCGTTTACCTTCATAAAAGAGCATTTTTAAAACTCCCGTGCTCTAATATCTGTAGTTAGAGACTACTACGGATGACGCATATTTATGGCGGAGAATGGAATTGGTTTGGCAATGCTAATATTGCTGTCATGAAGACAGCTTTTATCACATGTTGGGACTCGAGAATTTCGCAACCGAAGGAAGATTTGGTGACGCTGAAGGCGTAAAAGCCACGTCTTTCAAAATGTCAATGTCGGGAAGCAGGCGGGGCACATGATGGATCCAAAACACGTGCCCCTCCAGGCACATGTTATGGCCTCCACCGGAAGCTGGAGCCTGTTTGCCGGCAATATTGGTGCTAACGAGGTCCGGCACGACGATCATATACCCGTTTCAAGTATTTATATTCAATAAACGGGACTTGTTCCTCAATCAACGATCCTTAAATAAACGGGACTTGTTCCTCCACCAAATACTGTTTTTGGTGGAGCTATCTGTTCGAATTACTCACGCACCGCGCACGGCATCATTCCTGGCAGCATCAACGCTCTGGATCGCATGATCCCTGGCAGCACCAACCCTCTGGATCGCGCGGGTCGGTGGTAATCGGCCATTATCGGCGATGTGCTTCCTTTGTCACCATGGCTGACATTGATGTGGGTCTATAAGCTCGCCACAATCGAATGAACGCCTCACCGGGAAATTCCATGGAGAGCAAGATGACGTACGACGACCGCCTTGCTGATATACATTTTTTTGCGACGAATTTCGCCGAACATATCACGGAGACCATGTGTGATCAAAGAGGTCATTTTTGTGATAAACAGCAAGCAGCACTCAGCCACTTTTCCTACTTTAAGACTGCTAGTAAGCCACTACATGCCAGAATTCACTCCTAGCCGTCCACTCGTTGGTCGCCGATATTATCGCGAAATTTGTCTCCATTCATACTGCCCACCCTCAAGGAATGTCAAAAATGAGGTTCAGCAAGTTCTACAGTAAACGCCAAAATTATCGTTGTTAAACACATGTCACTGTAACAGTTAGCCGTTTGTATAGATTTAATATTCTGCTGTAGTTTCATCGCCGCCTAGAGAGGTTAGTGAGGAAGATGCTCGTCCCGCTAAACACGAACGACGAGCGCTCGGCGTCCGTGTGATATGAAAAAAACGAACTCAGCATTATAGGAGTGAAGACCTTAGGCTCCAGAAGACCAAATGATAAACTTATCGCCAATAAACTTATCCCTCAGAACCAACTGCTATATATAATAACATTTTCTAGAAGGGAGAACAAAATTCATAGTTGAATTGGAGAAAAGAGTGGACAAATATTTTCCAAGGGATGTAATTTTCCATCAAAATTTCGCAATTCAAGGACTTTGTTTATCTGACATGTTTACTCTGGATTTTACTACAAAGTTTCCGTTGTCAGAAGAGAGTCGGCGGGCTCCGCAGGCGTTTGCATGAGTGGGCTGCAGAAATGTCGGCTGGCGAGGTGAAGTAGGGGAGGGGGCTCTGCGGCGGGACCACTGAAAGTGAGCGTGATATGTATGAGCCTGTCTGTCCCTGTGTCGCCCGGCGTGTACTCGCTGTACCGGCACCCAGAAGGCCAGCATTGCCCTCCGGCAAATGTGCAAACGTTCACCACGGAGACCCTCCTAAGCTCACTTTCTAATTTCCCTACATGAATATTACATAGGCTATAGGCTTGGAGCATACATGTTGAAATCACCTGTGACTTGCAAGTGAAACGGAAATAAATCCGAAACTGTCACCAGCACCCGACACCGGCACCAGCCTGTGATCATGGACCGAATTCAGCTTTGGGACTGGGTCTGGTCAAAGGCAAACATTGCGTGTTTTCATATTATGGGCTGTAAGGACCGGCCAATCACCAGCTCAGGGCCAAAACTTAGCTAAAGTACACTAAAACGTAATGTGAGGGTACTGCATAAGCCATATTAAGGTACTAAGGAGCTGTTCATATATTGCGTTACGCTTATTTTAGTTATTATTGACCCTCTAACCAATGTTACGCTATCTTAACAATAGGTTCCAATGAGCTACGCACCCTTAGCACCCTAGGTACCCTTCGGGCTTAACATAATTCATGAACAGCTCCTGAGCACTGGTCAGGCCACAGTAGGTCACTGTACGGAAAAGTTATGAGTGTGTCGTGTGACACATGTTTTATGGGTTATTTTAAACGCAGATTAAGATAGTGATAGTCGTTTGGTCAGGATCAGTTTATATAACGCTATATGGAAACATTGACAAATGTAAATATGAAAGTAGGTTTTGTTCCTGGACCAGAGTTACCTGAGAACTACATTAAAA
This sequence comes from Balanus nubilus, assembly GCA_031763405.1. Lineage (NCBI taxonomy): Eukaryota > Metazoa > Arthropoda > Thecostraca > Balanomorpha > Balanidae > Balanus > Balanus nubilus. The sequence continues at coordinate 8,203 of JARFNZ010147576.1, forward strand.
ATATATACCTGAGATATACACCGAAATTCATTTGCATGTGCTTGGTTAGCAAAAACCCAAAATCACAATAACAAAAATAACATCACGAGATACGCATTGTTAGCAAACCAGAAGTTAAAAGACATTCTTTTGAAAATTGGTTTGGGTAATGTCCATACCTTTTTCCAACATATCCTGATATCCGGTTTTACGTTTAACCGTCGCCAGTGTAGGACTGCGTCTCCATGTGGGGGGTGATGCTCGTTGATCTCGGTGATACAACCCCCTGCCGATTCGCCCCTAACTGAGCTAGAACTTCGATTATGAAAGCGAACGCTTTGCTTGTGACGAGAGGAAGCCGATGGTACCCAATTGTAGGGTTCTGGGTCATTTGGTGACCTCTGAGGTCAGGTCAATGACCCGAAATCACCGAATTCCGTTTCTGTGGATAGAATGACCTCTAGTCAAGCGAACTCGCTTGACCTGTAATTGATTATGATCTCATTTGAAACTGTGTTTACTTAAACTGAATATGAAATTGAATACCGGCGCATAAAAATACAATAACAGGCTCTGGAAATAAAGTCATCCGAGGTCACCAAAAGTCAGTGACCTCGATTGACCTTTTGGGATCGTGACCTCATTGGATACCATGAGGGTCATATGGTAACATCTGCTTATATGTAACATCCGAAAATGTTTTGGGCGATGAAAAACAGTACACACACACACACTCCCTTTAAAAGAACCGTGATAGCCATTTTGTAGCGCTTATCATCGTCTAACCTTTGACATGTTATTGAAATTCGCTAAAACAGCTCCTTGGTACGGCTTGGTATAGTTTCAAGGCTGCCTCACTTTTTTTATAACACCTTTGACTAGCTACGTAAACAATTCGTTATATCTACTTATCTTGAAAAATCGAAGGAATCACTCCATTTTTCAAGTGCAATATCAAAATGGTGTGAAAATGCAACGAAAGTTTCATGTAGAAAGCGCTATTGGTTTTTTAACTATCGCGAAGTTCGTCAAGGGGTCACTATTTGCCCCCCTCCCCCCCGGTCATTTGTAGGTTAACTCAAAACTGGCCCTTTGCATTTGCTTTTGTGATGGATTTTATATTAGTTGCCATTGTTGACTTTTTATTAGTGCAATATGAATATATATCTAGCAAATTGACAGTTTACCTTTCTCCTCCCCAACCATAGTCTAACGACTAGAAGGGGTGAGCTAGGGTGCAGATTTACATTACACAATTTAACTCATATTCATGATCACATTGACCAAAATGTAGGCAACCAGCATTTTTGCACAGCTAAACTCGTTCATAAATACAAAAATAAAAGCCTGTGATCGTGGATGTGCTCAGCATTACCCATTGTCATTGCGGTATTTTTCAACAATAGATGTTTGCGTATTTTTTTTTCGCCGAACTGCTGTTTTTTATGTCAATGCTAGCTATGTCGGACACCACTGGCTGGGCCGGCCAATACAATGGAGACCAGTCTTCAGACGATTCCCTGAAGAACTGCACAACACATACGCGGCGGGCAAGCCGTCATGAGCTGCTGAGGTCAAGGCTGTGGTTGTGGAGAAAAACTGGCGTCGAAGCAGAACAGTGGTCACCGGAGCACGCGGCCGGGCCACAAAAACTGGCCGACCTGTCCAGCGTCACTGTGACGTCATCCTCATGGGATCCCAGCAACGCACGACACGCATGTGCGCCGCCTTGGCCCGGCTTACGTCACCGCTGCTACCGTAACGTCCGTCCAGCCGACGGGTCCCCTCTGGAGAGTGAGGCGGGCGAACCATAAGGTTTGTCCAGCCGGCGGGTCCCCTCTGGAGAGTGAGGCGGGCGAACCATAAGGTTTGTCCAGCCGGCGGGTCCCCTCTGGAGAGTGAGGCG
>JARFNZ010147587.1:0-10086 GCA_031763405.1 Balanus nubilus
CGCAGCGCCTGAAATCGACAAAAATTTGCACAATTCCGCTCTGGAAGGAAATCTAAGCAACTTTTATAAAGGGAAGTTTGTTTTAAAACGCTTAGCAAGGCATACGGAAGCGATATCCGATGAGTTTTCTGAAATTCGCCAAACTTTTTTGAATGTATGCCCCCACAGCGCCAGAAACCGACGTTCTGGAACCGCCAGTGTGTGGTGTAGGGCCGGTTTTCGATTTTAGGGAGAATATTGCATATCTAGTACCTATGTCCCTGCGATGCGTATTGCTTTGCATCCCTGGTAGACCGATGTCACAAGATTTTGTCATAAAAACAATCAGGAACCACACAGTTATGCTGATTGCTGTCAACTGCAAAGTTCAAGTTTACAGTGAGATGCACTGGAAGTACCGCCTTGCTAGAAATGAGAAGACATTATCATGGAGTGTACGGAACCACACCATTTTACACTCAGTTTGAAAAGATAAGCTCATTTTGAAAATAATACATTTTGCATTTTTGCATTTAAAAAAATATAATTAATTTTGACGCAGTTGGAAGAATGTAGCATTCAAATTCGAAAAGGTTAAGTTGGAAATTAATCAGATGTAATACAATATAAGCATGGTTTCGGGAAGTGTCGACATTGAGCCCTCGCTATAGTGTATGTACGGGGGAGGGCTGCTACCCCCTCCCCCGGTTTTTGAAAATAACTCGCGTATTAATGGGAGATAGTGACACAATTTTCGGTACCTTACCAGGACTGTGGAGTCAGAGTAAAAAACTGGAATTGGAGTTGGAGTTGAACTGGAGTTGGAGTCGGTCAGAGTAGGCAGTTTCGGCCGGAATCGGAGTCGCAAAAATGTTATTATCAGGCGAAATAGACTTTTCGCGCAACTGGCGACTACTTTAGTCGGTGGAATATCCACCGTTTTGGAGATATCAACATCATTTTCGAATTAAAGGCGTTAAAATAGAACATAGGCAAAGCCAAAACTCAATTTCAATTCAATTTGTGTATTTCGCTATAAATCCAGCTCAGTGGCTTTTTATTTGGTACACGTCATTTGGTAATGCACATAGAGTAGTTGAGTTCACACAATTCACAAATCCACACACTCATATTCACGTTCACAGTTCACACTACATCACCCCTGCCGACGATGCTCACAACCAACGTATCAAATGACTGGATCTCAAGATCAGCCAAATTACGTGCTCTCACCGCGCTATGCTGTGTCGCTTCAGTTGATGTCGGAATGCAGTGCTGTGTGGGGTAAATGGCAGCTGATTGTAGGAGAGTACCGCAATGTAGCCGAGTCTTTTTACACTGACTCAAAGATCACACAGATACACTCAAAGGTAATATAACAACACAGGTTTTATCCTTTGGGTGGTTCCTTGTCCCTCGCACTACCCGGGGTTCGCACCAAACACCAACTACCGGGGGGTTGATTTTCGTCCCCCCCCCCCTCCCCCCCTAAGACCTCGAAAATCACGCAACGTATCGACAAGCGGCAAACGGCGTTAGATTGATCGTGACAGGGATTATATAAATTACCAAGGCCATTTTCAGGTCAGGTCAATGGACTGGTGACCTGACCTGATATGACTTGAGTTTAAAATTTGCACACAATGCGCACAATTGATTTCGCAATAGGTGTGCCAAATTTGGGGGAACTACGCGCCGTCGTTTTTCAGTTATCGACGACAAACCTGAGGGGGGAGCAGAAATCCCCCCCCCCCCGCGGTAGTGCGAGGGCTATATTTTCATCACTTATCGTTAAATTTCACATTACACCTAACCAAACCATATGTCTTAACGATATCATGCTGGTTTCATCAATGAGTTTCGAATATCATGATAATCATGTCATGATCATGTCATATCATGATGATCTGCCTCAAACTTGATAAAACATTCACCACAAGACAAAGTCATGACCATCCCAAGGGGGGAGGGGGGGGGGAGCGCTAAAGTTACTGCAAAGAAAAGCTGGGCCGGCGGACGGCTGCGTTCGCCCCTCGATGACCGTTTCGCGGGTTTTGTCGCCTGCAGGCAGTTACAACTTAGTGGATGCAAGGCAAGCAAGCTGCGTCCGTGCTCGGGCCACGTTTTATTGTTTTACTCCCTGTTAGGAAGAAAACAAACAGAAAACATGAATGGCAATGCAGATATTGTTTTTTTAGCACGGCAGTCGGAGAGTAGATATAGGCCGGAGTCGAAGTGAAGTCGGAGTCGGAGTATATTTTTTTAGTCAGGAGTCTGTGTCGGAGTTTAAGTCTTGCCAGTGTAGGGGGGGGGGGGATTGCCACCCCCTCTCTGTTTTTCGAGAATAACTCGCGAAAAAAGCGGCGGTTCGCGACGAAATTTTCGATTCTCCTAGTATTTATAAATTGTACACCTACCATGAGTCGTATGTTCTTTGGCACTGATACCAAACCACTTAATGTTTACTACTTCTTTGAGGTAGAAATGTGGTCTTTTGAAAGATATTTTAACATCCTTTACAAATATAATTAATATGTTTCGATCTACATGAAACCATTTTGTAGAAGGCAATGCAAAGTCTTCCTCCGATAACAATGTCGGCCTACACTGCATTCATCTTGTAATGTCTACCACCCAGAAACCTTATCAATGGCCCACCCCCGCCAAGTGTTGGACATTGCCGAGTGAAGCGATCATGTGTTCGGTATCTCTGAAAAGTATTATCCCTATAATGCCTCATTGCATATGTATACACTACCCAGGCTCAAGGTAATCGTAAAGTAAGAAATATCTATTGAGCCTCTACCTCCGTAATTGAACAATCTTGGCGCAGACGTGGAGTGATCGTCGAAGTACTTTTCCGAATACGTAGGGTTTTAGTGAAACAGGAGTCAAGAAACGGTGAGCAATACTACGAAAATTATTGAAAATTATAGAATTAAGTGATATTCCAGACAAAACATTATATAATAAATCAAATGATCTCTTCATTGTGTATTACCGCAGCTTCGCCCTTAGTGGATGATATATTAAAAACATGATATTATTTTCTTTGTTATTACTTTCTACTGGCCTTCGCAGGTATATAAGCACTGAAAAACAGTGCAGAGATCATTCCGGTGCTTGTTTTTCCTGGATTATTCTTGCATGTATCGCATAAGCGACTAGAATAATTTTGAGATAATTGTATTTCAACGGAGAGTGTCAAGCATGACATTAGTAGGCTCACCTGGATGTCATGTGAGTGATTTACTATGACACGGGGGAGGTCCGGACTGACAATGGTGATCCCTAAGACGCATTTGTGTGTTTTTGCTTAGAATTCAGCAGCATTATTCATTGAGTTCCATTTTGGTTTCCCATACCGTTAACAAATATGCACGCTTGTAGACGTAACACCCTCGCTCCGTACCGTCGAAAGTTGAATCAGCTGATACAAGTCCATACATTGTACCCATTCAAAGCAAATTGTTTAATTTCTACAATCCCACCCGCACACGTTCCCTCAAAAATGTAATTTTAGAACGTCCTCATGTTTTCATTGTAAAGGAAAGTCACAAATAAAAAAGTCATATTACAGCACGATGCATTATGGTGCCTGATCCGCCATGCCTTGCGTTCAGCATCTAGAAAATACACGTGTAATTGGGGACTGTGGAAAGCTTTCCTTGATCTTGGATGATAATCCAAGCAAAATAATGACATGGTTAACCGAGAAAGACGTTGGAATGACGTCGTATTCTATAATTCCTGGTTACACGGACTTCGCAAAAAAATGCTGCCATGAGTACCTATACTGTCATGCTGCCATAAGCTGCATTCAACATCATTAGTTGTATCATTAGTACTAACCAAACTAATAACTTCTCACGATATTGCCAGGCACAAACCATGAATTTCAGCGCAAGAGAAAAACGAGGAGTCATTTTGGCCCCCACCAGGGCGAATACAACTATCCATGGATATTGTGGAGCCGACATGAGTAGCTCGGTATTTTTTACCAGCCCTGAAGTATTACCGGCACCGCCAGAATGAGGAGAAAAATACAGCATTTATCGTACAGCTCGTGGCACATAACTGCCATTTTTTACTGACATCTATATAGTCTATTTCGACAACATACCGGCATGGTGAGGTTGTACGCAGCAAGCTTGCCAACGGTAGTAAAAAAATTACCACAATGCCGGTAATGCGGTGATTAAATATTGCATCTCTACTCCTGCACCAAAATCAAGTTTCACTCGCGCAGACAAAAAAATACAAACGAGATGCAAGGAAACCCAATACAGCACACAGCTCAAAAACACAGATGTATCGGATAACATCATTATCAAGACAAACAGCACGGGCGGCTCGTCACAGCCACGCAGGTGGAATATCCCTGAAAACCGAGCTGGTCGCGGAAGAAAGACGGTGCCAGACGGTTGCAGTTGCGACTGGGTTAGTCCATGATGACGAGTCGCCCATTGAATGTAAAGGAAGTGTGTCCACTGTTTTGAATTACAGGGATATTTTCATTAAGATTGATAGCTATTTGTTGTTGTGACACAATAAAGGTATGTACGGGACTATGTGCCTTTTTATTCTGTCATGTTTTTTTCGTTAATTATTGGAACGAATGGTGCAGGATTTTAGCAAGACCACGGACGATGTGCTCATCATCATCATCATCATCATCATTAATTAATGAAAAACAAAACAAACAAAACATACAATGCATGGAAATATGCAAAAGCACGTAATCGCTTAATTCTTGACATCATTTCCCATTCATCCACACATTCATTCAGATTAGGTATATAGATAAACCTAATATACACCTATATATATACACAATACACATATGACATATCTCCTTTCACCTCTACAGTACAGCCGCACTTGCAAATATCACATTCAATCATTGAAACGTTTCGTATGGTATGTCTAATGAACTTCTGCACAGATGAAGCCACAGCCAAACCGGCAGCATTACCCAATGTACGACCGTACATGATTACAACTATTTTTCGGTGATACTTAATTTATCGTAGCCTACAACAAAATGTTGCAACTTTCTCTCCAGCTCTTTTCTTGGCAAAATGTACTGAGGAGAAAAAAGAAAGAGTGCTTAATTGTTTCAGAAATTGGGCCACAGTTGCAAGGTGGAGAGTCAACCTGTGGATGATTGATGTTGTACAAGTGAGAATTTAAGCTGGACATTCCAAGTCTTAGTCGTGTATGAAGAATATTATCAAATTTGTTTCCTATGATATAGTACATTGGCGGTTTGGTCAAAACATACATCTGAGCAACTGCTTCTCTGAATAAACAAGCTACCCTAATCGGTGCTTTAAAGACAACTTTAATTGAACAAAAACATATCCAATATTGAATTTTGAAATAAATGTTATAGCATGGAAGCAGGAGAAACCGAGAACTATGCGAATGTTGATTTTTTTCCGAATTTTAAATGCAAATACGACCATATCGCATTTTAATAAGTGATCAGAGTGTATAAAGCACCCTCTGAGGAAAAATCAAAACATTCCTTGATATGTGAATAGAGCTCCGAAGTTGTATTTCGAAATTCACAACGTTTTACTTGCCGAAGACGCAAAAAGGCCACATGTTCTATTGACGGTAACAAAAAAAAACTAAGTAATAAGAGAAGGAAACATTATAGGTGTGAACAAATTATCCTAACAATTTTTCCCAGATAAACTACAATTTTTAGCTTTGTGAAAAACAAATGCTTGTTTACCTGCATCTTTCTTTGAACCTGCGACGACGCCAAAAAGACGTATGGTTATATTTTAAAGGGGAAAAATGACACCCCATGGTACGGTATAGGACAAGTGGGAAAGTATTGTTCGATGTCTTGTTAAAATATCTTGAAAAATCGACTGCCTCTGTTTGTGCATTTGAAAATAGCCCTCATCATGAGGCAGGGCTAAGGCAATACACTGCGCTATAAGGCATTGGTGGGAGGATCCTGGTGGGTCATTTTGCCCATCACCTCTCTGATCTACGAAACGGTTCGATAAATTAAAAAGAAAATCAACCGGCATTCAATATCCATGGAAAGCTCAAACAATCCACCCTATTATCACTGTTTTGGGGTCACCGATGACGTCACAGATCAGGTCTAAGACAACATGCTATAGCTGGATCATGAAGTTTTCGGGGATACAATCATAGCTCAAAAAATCGATGTTGGACGCATTAGCAGCCCTCAAATCGGCATGTGTCGCGTGCTTGACACTTCTAATTTCTTAAAACTCCGCTCCAAGTCCCATGGCACTAAGCAGAAAACGGAAAGCAGCGTTCGAAAGCTCTTCAAAAATCATTTCGAAACTACTCCTGCCGTTTTTGCTCAGGTCAAAGTTGAGGTCAGCAGAGGTAATCAAAAGTTAAAATTTACAAAATATTGACTTCTACAGGAATTTCTGCCTTTAGCACGGGAACTATGCTAGCTAGGAAAAAACGAAAAAAGCAGTAGATATCATTGAAACGCTATTGACTTACAATGGAGGGGTCACGCAATTTGCGTGACCTACGGTATGTGGTGCGTGGCTGTGGAACGACCGCATTTTTTGTGGTTGGGTCACGTAATAGTTATGTCCTGGTGACCGGACTTTTAATGGCCAGATGCTAAATTGTGTACACATTGTGCGTAATGACTACCCAAACACGTGTGCCAAAACGGTGACGCTGCGCGCCACAGTTTTAAGCGCGATCGGTTAACCCTGTACATAAGTTATCGACGCTGAATGAGGCTCTACAAGCGCTTTCTGGCGTTGCAGTCTTAGACTGGGGAGCCATGGTAGTCGGTGTGTCGCACCCGACGATCGTCGGCGTGCGGGAAGACGCCATATTGAAGATGCTGTTGTGGCCCGAACCAAAAGGAATGTGTCTGCGTGGGTCACCAAGGTGGATCCTCGATCCTACCAGCACACAAGGAGCAGAGGATCCCGGGATCCCTTTTAGGATTTCATACATATCTGCATTTCACGTTCGTCGAAAGTTCGATAATCGATGAGATGACATCGAATTTCCGTTATTTTCTGCTATTTGAATATCTGTGGTGCATTTATATTAAAAGCAAACGCTATCTGAGGTTGTCAAAACCTGTAAAATATGCTTACTCGCCATTTTCTTTGGGAGGGAGGGGTTGAAAACGGGCGATAAGCGTGAAATGCATACTGGGGATTTTATAAAATATTTACGTTACATAGGTACTGGATTTGTACTGTTTGTACTGACGATTGAATACAACTTTATTGAATAAAAACATATCAATATTGAATTTTGATATAATTGTTATAGCGTGGAAGAAGGACAGCCAAGTTTTGCACAACGCCTACTTGCCACTGCAAGTGCACACTGTTCTATGTGAGGCGGAGAACTATGCGAATATTGATTTTATCCGAATTTGAAATGCCTTGAATTTTTAAATGCCTTGCCCTGCCCTGAGCTTATGACAACAGTGGCTGTCCTTTCCACCGACCCCTCGCCCGGCCCCCGCTTGTCTTCTGAGAGGGGCGGGGGGGGGGGCTTGGGGATGACGGAGTGAGAGCATAACAACAGAAACAAGTAGGGATCGTGCATGGGCCCTGAACGATAATGGGCCGTAATGGGCCCTGAAAATGGGCCTCGTAACGGGCCCCGTAATGGGCCCTGAACGATATTTTCATGAGCATGGAAATTAACGGAAAACTCCATTTCAGAAGCATGTTTCCTTATTATTCACTGATAAGCATCCTAGGGTAAGCAGATAAGCGCCTTAATCAGTTATTGGGTTAGCGGATCATTGCGTTAGAAGTGATATGTTTTGCGGGTTCGGGTGACCTTTGAAAAAAGTGTTCCAACTTATAACTGTCCCCTAGGTGTCCCTCTAACTCTTACCAATGGAAATGCAGTCGTCGTAAAAAGAATTTGTTTTACACTGTGGCAGTTACTTTGGTTAGAAAGAAATAGAGTCTCGGCTTGCCTCAAAACCTAACTAGGGGACACACCCCCCCCCCCCCCCCCCAGGGGGGGGGTGCCGTCTTGGCGGCCGGGACGCCTTCACAGTATAAGGTAAGAGAGCGAACGACGCATGTCACTTCCAGGTGTACCCGGGAAGACTCTACCGTCCTGACGCCCCTTGACCCCTTTAGCCGACACTCGCGGCCGGCGCTCCACACTGAGGACTCGCACCACGAACCGCTCAACAAACTGTACGGACGACAACCATTGGCCATTTTTCTTATCATTTTACCAGCCTTTTTCTTAGTCTTATAATTGATCATTGGTCCATTGGCCGGAGAGTTTGATGGCCGGCTAGGGGACCGTTGTAACGTTCACTTGTTAAGCCATTCATTCAGTGACATTTTTGAAGTCAGCGAAACCCGCTAATACTTTGCCTTTTCAGGCAATGTCCCGTTAACCCGATAACTGCACCCCCCCCCCCCCCCAACATTTTCGTTACCAGCGCATTGAGTTGTAGTAAGTCGACTTCCGTGAAATTCTGAAGGTCTCACCAACCCTCCCCCAAAAAGGAAAATTAACTTCGGCGGAACGCTGGTTTTGAAGATGAATGTCTATAGAAAAAAAGGTCTCAAAAAGAAGGAAAGAGTGGGTTTCAAAAAGTAGGTATGCACTGCGATTTTTGCGATCAAAGCATCGAGTTTAATTTGTATCGTGTACCTATGCCATGTTTCGTGATACTCTTAGGGAGCGGTCCGCCCACCTACCGACTGAAATTTTAACAGTCCGAATACCTGTCTGTTTGATATTTACGAATCGGAGTATCAGTCTGCGGATGAGAATCAAAGGTGTCTAATGAATTTCTAATAAACTCACATTGTTTCCCATTATATTCACAATAATTTCACTGTACAGAACAAATTCGGTCTACCGATGAATGGCTTTAAAATACGTTCTCCACAGAGCTAATTTTTGGGCAAAATCTCTCGTTCATTGATTATTGTAATAGGTACTCAACTCAAAGAAAGCGAATATTCGGTGCGAAACCATTGAATTCATCGTCTTGAAAAACATTCGTAACACATATAACCGACAAGCGTTTAGACGCATCCGGTGGACACCATTTTTACCGAATATAGCTAGTAAATAAAGCTTGTAGGTGTTGTTTTCCCCATTTGACACTTATAACAACAATTCCTAATTTTCCCTTTTGGATGCTTGGTATCGTTCTAAAAACGCAATACTTGGATGCTTGGTATCCCCTTGACCCGTCTTGGGAGGCATGGTCCCGTTTGACCCCTTGGATCCGCCTCGGCTCTTAGAAGTACTCCCCACAAACATGAATAGGTACAACGCAATGTTATTGCGTGTTTTTAGTGTTCTTGTATTTTCAAATTCCTTTCATGTTTTTTTTCCTCAAAACGAAGAAAACATCTCGCTTTTAAGCGTTTTGGTAAAAAGGCAAGACATTCGTCCAGTTCCAGGGATATTTTTTTTAGGGGGAGGGGGCAAATGATACTCTCAGAGCTTTGGGGGGCATGGAATTTTGGGCATTTCGGTCTTTCCCCCTGGATCCGCCCCTGCGCAACGCCGTACGTATATCATATATGCAAAAGACGTCAACCGTTGCCAACCAAATTTCAAACGTAGCCCGATCAGACGTGACGCCATAGCCGGGTGTATATAGAAGAGAGACTGCGAGCACGGGAGCAGCTCCCTGTACCGCACCGTCCGACCGTTGATCGAGGGCAAACGAAGCAGCACTGCCACCCTCAAAAGCATCGAACCACTCAATTTCAAATCGGTTATTTTCAAAATTAGCGCAACAAGATCTATCGATTTTCCGAGCTCCATGATATTTTGAGGGTCCTTCTCTCCTAACCGGCGGGCAAGGCCGCCACCAGGTCGTCCAGTCTGAGCTGTGTTGTGTGCGCGTGAAGACTTCGCCGAGGGAGCGGAGACGGACTCCGCAAGGGAGAGGCACCACAGCAGGACGTGCTGAGGTGAGCCCGCCTCCTCCCGGCAGACGCGGCACAGGGCCACGGGGCAGTCTAACTACGTTGCTGCAGCCTGGGCAGTTGTTGGATGGGCAGCGCTCGATCTGATGCAGCCACTGCTTGGAGGCGGACCAGTGTCCTGCTCGCAGCCGTATGTGTC
>JARFNZ010147598.1:0-17884 GCA_031763405.1 Balanus nubilus
AAGCTGGTCCGACTGTCTGGTACAACGATTGTGAACACCATGTCTGGTGATAAGACCACCCGCGATTGACTCTGGCTGAGATGTCCTTGCACGTGCCACCCAAGGTATGTATGTACCTACTTTGGCCTTCTGAATCTGCCTGTTCACCGGTATCATGATCGCTGACGAAGCCAGACACGACGATCATGTCCCGCTTCAAGTATTTCTATTCGATAAACGGATGTGTTCCTCCCTCAACTACTGTTTTTACTGAAGCATCCGCTAAAATTACTCATGCACGGCTTGATCACTGGTCGCATCAACCTTCTGGATCGCACGGGTCAGTTGTCATCCGCCGTTATCGTCGATCTATTTCGTTCGCCCCATGGCTGTTGGTCTGCAGTCTCGCCAAGGTCGTACAAACGCCTAACCGGGAAATTCCATAGGGAGCGGGATGACGAGCGCCGGCCGCCCTGCTAAACCCCGATTCTTTTTCGAGGAACTCCGCGAGCATATCACGGGACTATGTGCACTCAAGGGGGTTATTTTGATGATAAACAGAAAGCAGCACTTAGCCACTTCTACTTAAACGGAATGTAAGGGTTTTACAAATGTCAGCTAAAGGTATATATAAGTCTGGATATTATTGCTTAATTTTTATGATGAATTTTGTATTCTATTGAAATTTTATCTAATTTTGTTTCAAAATAAAGCTAGAATCTGAACATGAAAATTGTAAGTACCTGTAAAATGTTATGGTTTGTCCAGCACTAAGTCCTAATGCCCTTTTCTAATCGCGATGCCATTATCCATAACTTTGGCAAACGCACCGCTAAGGAAAAAAAATATTTCGACTTTTGTTTATCTTTTTAATCCTGAATTAATCTTTCAAATATTATTTCTAAATAGTTAATCTTTATTTAAATATCACACGCAAAAGTCGCTAGACGAGTACCAACTGGCAACAATTTTGAATAAATATCTTAAGACCCTTTAGAGGGAGATAATTTTGAGGTACGGTAGCTAATAAAATGTAATAGTAATGCAATGGTTTCACTTTCAAACGTTTGTGTGTGCTCGTATGTTAATTTCCCATCTACGTGAATATCATTAGTCCCTCAGTAAGACGGCTGGGTATCGTACAGTATGCAGCTCGCGTGTGGTGATTCTGCGTGTCGCGAAGGGTGATTCTACGAGTGGGACGCGGGCGGGAGGGCGCTGTAGTGCCAAAATCTGGGACGTTTGGCTTTTATGCAGCCGTGCAACCAAGCAAATAATCTCATGGTTTTACATTTTATGAGAGATTGTAGTGCAGAGCATGACGATTCGGTGAACATGTCATTTGTTTACATTTACGTCATAATTTTCGCGATAGTGCTGGCTAAATGCAGTAATACGATATTCGATAAAAGGCCGATCTTTAAAAAGGTCATCGATGGTTAAAAACATACAGCGCTGGACTCAGCGTGAGCTCAGCTTTCTAATGGTGTATCTCCTTTTGTCTGAACACTCCGAACCCTTCCAACGAACCGAGGATGGGTAGAAAGAGGACCAACGGGAGGCTGAAAGAGGTCCTGGGTTGGATCAGGCGTGCATTCGGTATCGGCAAAATGTTCTTCCTTGGATATCCTCCAATGGAACATTATCGGTGATAATAATCCATTTGCGTGTTCGGAATCGGTTCCCTGAGGGATAATTTTCGATTGTAAATTTATGTTTCGTTGTAATTAATTTTCCGTTGTAAATTGAAACATTGTTCGCCCCGTTGCTCAGTTGGTAGAGCGCCGGACTCCCGGTAATGAGAGCCCGGGTTCGAGACGCTTCGGCACTCGATGTTTGCTCCTGACGGGGATGACCTGCGGTCGGTGGCAGCGGCCGCACACAAGGTCAGTAGAAGTCAGTGAGTGGGGCGGAACGTGTCCGGCTTTGTGGGTACGTTACACTTTCGAACTAAATTCTGCGGCTACCCTGAATTTCCCGACCGGACGGTAGAGGTCAGGACCTGCGCAACAAACTGCTTATCTCGGGTTCTGATCTCGCAAATCCGTCCGTTCGAAAGGTTCGGACTAAATTTATATATACAAAAATTATCGCTTCGCAGAGTATTAGGTATATTCGGTATATCATCCATCGGTTGCTCTGATGAAAATCACTTAGCAAACTCGACTAGTGGTTGAAATTGCTTTCAGCTGATAAACACTTCCAAGTTGATTTTAAAACCAATATTCGCATACATTCAACTGTGAGTGGCCCGCGGTGAACGCAAGTTCGGCCAGCTGACGTCATAGGAAGGGAGAATATCGCAGCGACCTTGCTCTGGAGATTCTCTCTCTCACAATTATCGGGGTGATTCTCCCATTTTCCAGATGCCGAACGTGGTTCTGGAAATTTCCCATGATCCTGGAGAATTATCCAACATTTTCCAGATACCGAACGCAGGGCAGGACAGGCCGAGAGGCCCTGGGCGGTTGGTTGTGGTCGGAATGGGGTCCGCGCTGGCGGATGCCGGTGGCACTGTGTGACCGCCGCGCTGGTAGGCCCGACCGTGTGATCGATACGGCAATGAACGCTGGCGTGTCCGCCTAATAGGCTGCTCTGACGCGTCGGACAAACAAACAAACGTATAAGGACAGACAAGTGCTGCCTCATAAAAACGGGATCTTGTTATTACCTGAGGGAACACTGAGTAGGGACACTTCGCACGGAAAGCTCTCGAATCTCCGGTCTCGGAGAACTTCCCAATCGAGGGCAGTGGCATCCCCATCTATCGGATTAGATTACAGACCTTTCAGGGTGTGCTCGGTATCTGTAAAATACTTTTCCTTGGATATTCTCCATTGAAAATAATCAGGGAAAAATGACCCCTTCACGCATTCGGAATCTCTTCTGACGTGGATAATTTTGCGTTTAAAAATTTCGCAATGCAGAGCGCTCGGTATCTTGGATATATTCCATCGGCTCCTCTGTTGAAAATCACGTTTCTTTTTCAACTGAAGCGTGACATTGTTTTTAGTCAACGATAAATTCCATTAATACCACCAACTTTTCCTGAATTTTGTTATGTGTGGCGGGAGGTGAACGCTCCAGCTGACGTCGCAGGAACGTCAGCTGATTCCTACTCCGGAGATTCTCTCTCGTGATGAATTATCCGGGGAAATTCCCGTTTTCCTGATGCCGAACGTGATTATCGAAATTTGTCATGGTCCCGGAGAATTACGTAACATTTTCCAGATACTGAACGCATACTTAGATTCTTTCATTTTCACATCAATCCTGATTGGTAAAAATGTGAACAAGCATGCTCATTATGACAGTATGTTGATCCCGTTGGCAGGACAAGCATTTCGAGGTGTCGGACTCACAGGAATTCCACCCGGAGGCCATCGGCGGCCGCAGCAAAAGGTTCAAGGCGTCCCGTACGGACGGTATCGCCGCCTGAGGAGCGGCCACTCGGCCGTCATCCCGGTCAGTCGGCAGCGCAGCCCGTCCCTGCACTCGTCACACGGGCAGCCCAAACGGAACAGCTGACGCCTATCGCAGGTCACCGGGGAGCGCTTGAGTTGAGTCCTTGAATAGCGGCAACGAGGACATGATATTCTTCTGAGATTAGAAGGTCCAAGGACATTGCTACGTTCAGTCGTGCTTTTCATTTGGCAATGTAGTGCGACGTGGCGGGAGACGGATATTGCACAACTTTGACTGTGACTCGGCTTAGTTAGGAGTTTTTATTCGGAGGCTGCGTTGAAGTTGTAGCTCGATGTTTGTGTCTGTTGCTCGAGTGTTTTTGGTTTGTTCGTGATCGGAATGTTTCTACACCATTGTGTACGTATGTTCATCAGGCGTTATAGATAAGGGGGCAAAGTTCAGGACGATCGACGGTGACGTTGTTGATTGGTCCTTTTTACGCCTCGCTTGTCCCATACCTGCAACGACACACTTCATATTCACGTTCTCATCAATTCGAAAAATACATATCCATTTCGCACGCCTCGTCTATTCCCTTCCAGCGCGCTCACACATCATCACTGATATAAATAACTTTATTGACAATGAAAAAAGCACACGTCGGGTTTGACGCCGGCTCGGGGTCCAAAGGAGAGAAAGAGAAGGGACAGTTGATCATCTCCGAGATGGAGGAGGCGACGGCCAGCCCTGGCTTCCCGTGCCCGTGCCGCCGCCCGCGGGTGGGGCAGGTCGGCCTGTGAGCGTCAGGCGGCGGCCTCTCTCCTGGACAAGTACGGAGACTGCCCAGCACCAGGGGGAGGGAATAGGTGTTGGGACAGGATAGTATCCCGGCGGGACAGAGGGGCAGAGAGAGGCAGAGGGTGGGAGGGTCGAAAGTTCATTGCAAGTCGGCCCGCTAGCCGCCGGTGCGTCCTTTGCATAGGAATGGCATGCTCCGCCAAGGAAGGTTGCTCTGGGTTGTCTGCGTGGACGAGTAATCAAAGCGTGCATTTGGTAGTTTAAGTGAGAGTCGCGATGTAAAGGTGGTTGAAAAACGGGGTTTAAGAAGTTGGAAGTGTGGCCATGGATGACGTCATTACTGGATGGGATATTCAGCTGATTTTACGAACATGCAATTTAAGGTCGGCTCGCACTTCGCGACTCGAGTGATGAAAGCGACCCGAATGATACGACGTTAACAATTGTAGTAGATGGCGGATGAATAATATTGTTATGGGCAAAGTGGAAACTTTCAACCGTCATCCACGACAATGGTTTACGTCGTGTCTTGGTCGCGTCGCCTGCGTGGTTGGAGTCGCGTCGTGTAAGTCGACCCTTAACAACACCAAGTATATTGTTCGTTACTGCATTTTTGGGTGTTATGTAATGACAGAGGCCCCGCGAGTATGGTAACGTTATTTTTATTTGTTTGAAAATAAAGATGAGCTCTACCAAGATGCTTCTGGAGCCCGCCGCGGGGTATATCTCGAGTTCTGTATGTTTGGTCACCGGCTTTCAGTGGCGAGGAGTGACGTGGTTCCTATTTAATAATACTTCATCCATAATGAAGCTACATCTGCTTTAAGCGTCTTACCTGCCTCAAAGTTCATGGAGATGTAAAGGCCAAGGACTCAGCGCCTTACTTTCCTATACGTGTTCTATAGTTAAAGGGAATGTAAGGGGTTTGAAAATGTCAGCTTAAAGTACATGTAAGTGTGGATCTTATAGCTTGATATTTATGATGTATCTTATGAAAATTTTACCTAATCCTGTTTAGAAGAAAGTAGAATCTGAACATGAAAATTGTAAGTTCCTGTAAAATATTATGGTTTGTCCAGCATTACGTCCTAATGCCCTTTTCTAATCACGAATTTATCTAATTCTCTTATCCATAACTTTGCGATCGCATCGAAAGTGACAAAATATTTGTTGTCTTCTTTCACCTTTTGTTTATCTTTTTAATCCTTGATTAATCTGTCAAATGTTATTTCTAAATAAACAATATTTGTTTTAATGTTGCACACGCAAAAATCGCTAGACGAGTACCAACTGGCAACAATCGTAATTAAATCTCTTAAGACTTTAGTGGAATACAATTTTGAGGTACGGTAGCTAATCAAATGTAGTAATAACGCAATTATTTCACTTTCATGCGATTGTGTGTGCTCGTAAGTGAATTTCCTATCTACGTCAATATCATTAGTCTCTTACCTTGTATGAAAACCGGGAGATATAATGAAATAAGTCACGAGGTTCGACGTGTTTCGAAGAAACGCTGGTCTAAAAAGCCCATCTGAGCAAACAAGTACTCGTGGAGCGCAAACCTAACTTTCAAAGTGATTTCTGTTGCATACAGACAAGACGTAGCTAAATGACTTAAATTGAATACATAATGTATTGCCCTGTGTCGAAATTCAGCCTTAACTCCAAAAAAGGGAAAACCTTACATTCCCTTTAATGAGAATATGTGCATGTAACCGCGGACTTGTGAACTATGGACGATATCTAAAGTCGCAGTGGTTGACGGAGCCTTATCAGTCGGCCATGGGATTGGGTATTCATAGAGCTAAGCTTTCTGTAAGAACTCGGGACCAATGTGACCATTTCCTCTCGGTGAGCGGGAGCTCAAGCCATGTTCATATTTGTCTACATAGCCCAATATTTCGGATACCAATTGCAGCTGGTGTCGATTGCACAAGCGCCATGACACTGCAGTAAACCGCGATAAATTTAACTTTTATGAACGTCTAACCGATTTGGAGCGTATAACCCTATCAGCGTATAAAACAGCTGATCAGAGTCGTGGATAGTTTTGCATTTAATCCCTTTTCATCTGTTTACTCTGTTAAGCTTTTGTGGACCTTGACTAGCGGGTGCTATTGGCGGATGAAGGTGTTTATGGCACATAAACGGGGGAGGGTGGGAGGAGAGTGGAATGAGGGTGGCGTGGTGGGAGGAGGGTGAAGGAGGATGGTGTGGCGGGAGCAGGGTGGCGGAGGGCGGGCGTCGGAGGCTTGCCTGGGGCGCAGGCAGTCGCAGAGACACAAGAAAACAACGGAAAGCACAAATGAGGAACCCTTGCCGAGCATCGCGGACCAAGAAGACATAGGAGGATTCTGTAACAACTGGCATACATTATCAACGAGATGGGTTCAACACCGTTTGATTATGGGGCGCGATTGCTGACGGGAGCCGTATTAATGAGTCATGTATTGCACTCCTCCGGCGGCGGCGCTCTCTGGCAGCGTGGCCGGCGCGGCCGACCCCGACCCCTAGACACGAAAATGAGCGCAGCGCGCGCCGGCGACGCGCTTTTCTGAGGTCACTGGAGTCCCACGGCCTTTCGGCCGCGCAGGGCCGAGACGACACTACCTGCTCGTGACCTGACCTGACCCGGCTGGCGGCACAGCGCCGCCGCGACGCGCGCGACAGAGATAGAGAAGAGAGAGAGAGAGAGATAGAGGAAGATGATAGACTGAGAGGTAAATGTCAACAATGTGGAGACATGCACCACGTTAACAACGGCATTGTAAATAACTGTAGATGTTGCCTATGTACAACACTATGTACACCGATATAATAAATTCAATATAAAAAGACGTGTCTGATGATAGACTATGGTTGAAGTTGCCGGCTACGTAAGAAGAATTTAAGAGATCAAGAGGTGCTACCGTTCGAAGCGCCGTGACCGCAAGGTGATTACGAGGCATCAACTAGTGAACTCAAATGGACGCGCGCAGATCGCACATAACGCAGAGAAGCGCCGCCGCGGCTCACAGCGGCGAGGGGCGGCCCGGGACCAGGCGTGCCGGCGGCCCAACCGAGGGGCGAACAAGGCACAACCGAAACTCTGCCGGACGCGCCGCCGCCAGCCCCACCATTGACACACGCTTATCACAAGGGCGGAAGGGGGCGGCGCCTAGAACAGCGCCGGTGGGCGGCGCGCGGCCGGCGCGGCCCGCGGCGCGCCCGTTGAGCTGAACAGGAAGCTTGGCACTTGGTTCTGTTCCGGCCGGCGGAACAGAAAGACGACCGTCTGCAAAAGGAGGAGGGCGGGAGTAGAGTAAGCACGGGGCCTGCGGCAGGACAGGGCAGTCAGCACAAGGGCCTGCATCAGCCCGGGCATCGGGTCGAAGCTTATGGCAAGTTCGTCAGTCAAATGTAAGGCAACTAGGATTATGAAGGGATTGCTGCTTCCCCACACATTTGACACGGTCGAGTAACCAATCCACAAGTTAGGCAAGAATAAATGCCGTGACGATTTACGAACTTTGAACCAGGTTTACTCATTATTATTATCTCTATTTAACTCCTGTCTTTGAATTGGCAGACTAGTGCTCGGATGAATCAACGGGCATGGGTTACTCCCGTTCCTGCCTCGGCTCTTCAGGTCCAGGTTACGAACGAAGTGCGCTGTCGCCGCATATTTCACCTGAGCTTTGTGCGTAAATGCGTCATATCTTGGACTACAAAATATACCTGTATTTTGCCATAGAATACAAAGTCCCTCAGCGCCACTTTAGCCCGCGCCCACTTGCCCCTTTTGGATTTTCCACGCCCCGCTGGGGGGAGGGTCTTTGATTACACCCCCTCCCCCGTCGATCTCGGCTCCTGCGGGACGTAGAGAGAAAAGTATTTTAAAAATAAACAAACCTTCGAAAGGTCATCAAAAATCACTTTGAAATCACTTCGGTCATTTTTTGGCTCAGTTAAATATTGAGGTCACCAGAGGTGATCAGTCAAAGTTTAGAAAATAGTCTTTTTGGAATTCCTGGCATCTCGGGAACTATGGGGGAAAACTGAAAAAAATAATCGAAAGTTTTTAACACGTGCAATGGTCTGAGAACGTGGTCTAAGAAATTACGCGCACTGCAGGGGACGGGGGTGATTCCGCCCCTCGCCCCTAAGATCTCGGCCCCTATGAACGCTAGAATAACGAAATTTATGGGGTAGGTGTGTGCGGTGGGGAACTATCGTGTGCAAATTCAATAACCCTGGGACAAAATCTTCAAGGGCAAGTGAGGTCAAATCAGGTCGATTTGTCATATTAGGACTTTCTCCAGAAACACCGCATTATCTCAATATCTATGATAGGAGGAATCCGAAAACGGCAATATAAAGCCCTTAAAACGCTTTTTCACCAGCGTGTCATCAGATTTGACTTCAGCTCAATAGTTAAGTTTCCAGAGGTGATCACATTTCTACAAGCTGTTTCAGCACAACTTTGTTCGTGAAAAATTATTACCTAAGAAAGGCAGGACAGTTATTTTGACACCATCGTGTTTCTCTCGTCAAGGCGGTTCCAAGCATACCATTTGACCTGTTAAGGTTAATCTAAAAATTTGACCTTGGGTCAAGGTCAAGGTAGGTCTAGGTCTTGTAGTACAAGTTGCATATCAGTCGATGCGCCTTGACGAGGCGAACACATTTGTACCTTTTGCACGTTTCCATCTCTCCTCTCAAAAGTTATTGTAAACAAGTTTGTGCCCTCGGATAACGTAAGAGGGTCGCTGGTCAAAAGTTGCAACTGATACATCAAGAATTGGCTAAGGAGACATCGTCCTAAAAGAATTAGCCTGATCAGTCCACTGGCGGATCCAGGGGGAGGGCATTAGGGGCAAATGCCACCCCAAAGCGCCTGAAATCTGCGAAAATTTGCACATTTCCTGATCTAGAAGGAAATCTAAGCAACTTTGATAAAGGAAAGTTTGTTTTAAAACGTTTAGCGATGCATAAGGAAGCGAAATCCGATGAGTTTTCTGAATTTTGTGGACATTTTATTGGGGGTAGGCCCTCCTATGCCCCCCCCCCCCCCCCCCGCAGTGCCCGTGACCGTCGTTCTGGATCCGCCAGTGGATCAGTCTCGTTTCTATTGAAAAGAAAGGATTGGAATTTTCGCCCATTCCCTTGTAATGGACCATTAGCATTCGCCCATTGACATTGACATGACCTCAGGTTACCGATATAAAACAAAATATGAGATATACAAGTTATTGACACCTGAGCCCTTATCAAATCCTGAAAGCTGTAACGGATCAGCCAAAAAACTATGCAGCAAACTTACAAAGTGGTCACTTCGCATGCTTGTACTTTGACCTGACCTGGTGACCTGACCTGAGGTGGCCCAAGGTCAAAACGTTTACACAATGTGTGAAATTCAGTTCTAGGCAGGTACTGAAAAATGTTGCGCGCCGCTGTTTTTTTCGCTATGTTTGAAAAACCGAAGGTGGCACGATTCCCCATCCCCATCCCTCCCCCCCCCCCCCTGCGCGTGCTAAACGGTACAGTAAAGATTTGTCCAGATTTCCAGATTTCCAGAGTCCAGAGGTCCAGAATCCAGAGTCGCGCGCTGTCAGCTGAGCCGTGCGGCCGTGCGGCCGGACCGCTCCGCCCGTGGCGCGACCGAGCAGTGTTGAGCGTGTCCGTCCGTCCGTTGTGTCGTGTCCGTCCCCGCGGTGAAGTGGCAGTGACTGCCGGTGGCTACTGTCTGCGTCTGTGCACTGAGACGGTGACGTGACGGTGTCATGACGAAACAGAGGAAACGACGCCATGAATCGGAGACGCCGCAGAAGGACGAAGGTGAGCCGGCACTAATAGACGCCGCACTAGAGATGAAAGCTTTCATTGAAACGAAAAACGGTGAGGCCGTTGTAGAAATAAATAAAACGCTAGACCAGAGAATAACTAGCATCGAAGAATCACTGAATTTCGCTTATGAGTCAATAACGACAGCGTCCCACAAAGTCAGCGCTGTAGAAAAGGAAATGAGAATGGTCCGTGATGAATGTGAGGACATGAAGTACCGAATAGTTCAGCTGGAACGAGAAAGAGAGGAAAGAGAGAGGATGAGCGGACTGTCAGCACTGATTTTCTTGGGGAAAGACCTCCATCTCCCTGACAGTGACATCGACTGGGGGCAGTGATCGCCGCAGTATTCAATCGTCACCTGGAGCTAGACGTTCACCCAGGGCAAATAATCAGCGTGAAACGTCTGTACAGGGGGCGGCTACTCGTAAAGTTTGCGAGCAGTGAGACGGGATCATTAAGAGACCTCGTTTTCAGGGCTAAAAGTATGCTCAGAGGCCACAAAATATTAATCAACGAGAGTCTGACTCCTATGAGACATGAGGCGTTCAATCTACTGCTGCAAAAACGAAGACGGTCTGATAGCGACTGCGCTGACTCGCGGAGGTGAAGTTCTTTTTGCAGCAAGTAGAGGTGAAAGGCTCATCAGAGTCAGAAGTCAATAAGAAGCCGATCATGTCATGAACCAAATCGTGGGACCAGATTCGGGCCCTTCTGTGCACCTCCGGTCAGCGAATCCTGGTACCGCCTCTGACCCTGTGCCCCGCGCCCGGCAGACGGTTGTTCGCGTCACGAGCTTAGTCCCGGTGGCGGCGTTCGGTGCGGGCGAAGGGGCGGCGGCGGAGCCGTCCTCGGCGCGAGGGCCGGGTGTCTCGTCGGATGGTGGCGGGCCGGCGCTGGTCGAGGGGACGCCCGGCCCACTCGGCTGGATCCGCCCCTGGTTGGGCCGTCCAGACCTGACCCTCCGGCGGCTCGGCAGGAAGGGGACGCGGCAGCGGGCGACTGTCCGCGGTCCGCGGTGGCGGCGAGCGTGGGGGCGGTTGCCGTCGCGCCTGGGTCTGGGCGTGCCGACCGCCCCGTGTGGCTGGCGCCGCCTCTGGTCCGGCTGTCTGGCTCGGGTCTGTCTGCGGGACAGTCTGGCGGCCGAGCCGACGTACGTCACCGGCCGGAGCCGCGGCCGGCTGCTGACCGTGGTGCTCCGGACTCTACCCCGTCTGGACCGGCCCAGGTGGGGTCGGGGAGGACGATTCGTGGATCATCGGGCGGGACGGAGCGTGACAGGCGCACATCCAGCGTTCCGGCGAGGCGGAGGCGCGAGGTGGAGCGAGGCCGCCACTTGCCGCCGGTCGAGGGAACTGCGGATGCTGACGGCCTCCGCGGGACGGCGCGGCCGGCGGGCGCCGCGGCGGGGTCGGGGAACGGACTACCCGTGACTCGTACCGGCGGAGGTGGAAGTGGGTGGGCTCGGGATATCCGCTCATACTGGGCCTAAAAGGTAATTGACCCCAGAAGTTCGTTTAATGCACACATTACGTCTGCTGATTGTGTGGCGTTAACAGTGAATATCGGAATGATGTGTTGAGTGATGATCTTGTTAAAACATAAAAATATAACTTATATGCCCATGCTATTTACACCATTGGTCACTGTACGCAAAGGTGCGGTTTACTACTAGTTCGTCGGTTATATCATTAAGCGTTTCTGGAAAAGACCACGGGTGCTCAAGGAGAGGGAACCTGCCTTACTAGTTCGAATGTTGAGTGATGTGCATTGTGGATGGGGTTACCAGCATCAAACATGTGTAGTGTGTGTGGTATTTATGTAACGTATAAGTAAGTGTCACGTCGGGTGAGACCACTTAGGTCTTTACACAGTGAATGAAGGTCTCTATGTTAGGTATGCAAGAATTTGGGACATATTTGTAAGGGCCTATTTTATTAGATGGCCATTGGATAAGATAAGCATAGAACGTAAGAATATATTTCTTCAGCGGCAAAAATATATTCTAGATGAGTGAAATAAAATTTGCTTCTTTTAACTGTAGAGGCTTACGAGATTTCAATAAAAGGAAAGATGTTTTCGATTACCTACGCAACCAGGATTTTAATATCATCTTGCTTCAGGATATTCATTGTAGGGAAGTTGGAATCCCGTTTTTCAGAAACGCATGGGGAAATGAGATTGTGGTGGCACCCTTCACCAACAATGCTCGTGGAGTGGCATTACTTACCAGGAATGTAGATGTTCCTTTTGGAAAAACGTATTTAGACGATGGTGGGAACCTTATCATTACTAGGGCCAAACTAAACGACGCAACAAAATTTTGCCTAGTAAATGTTTATGGGCCAAATGCCGACGATCCCAATTTTTACAGATCATTGGCATCTCGTATAGATGAGTGCATTGAGGATGACATCATACCTGTTATAATTGGGGGCGACGCGACTTAAATCTCACGCTAATCCAAAGCCAGGATAACTATAACTATCAGCGAGAAAATAACATCAGGGCACGAGAGGCGGTGAAAGAGTTAATGTCTAAAAAAGATCTTGTAGACATATATCGACAGAGAAATCCAGAGACTAGACGATTTACATGGAGAGTAGGGAATCCCATAGTAAAGCAAGCAAGCTTAGATATGTTCCTTATCAGTAGCAGTCTAGAGGGATATGTGGTGTAATGCAGCGTTCAGCCGGGATATAGGTCAGACCACTCAATAATAACACGGGACATAGACGTTTCAAGACAAGCTAGAGGAAGGGGACTTTTTAAATTTAATACGTCTCTGTCGAAAGATACCGAGCATGTAAGCTTAGTACAACGGACAATAGTAGACTCAGTGCGTGAATACTCATTGCCTATCTACAGACCAGAATATATCGACCATAATCCAAGTCAGGTCCAGCTCACTATACAGCCTGCTCTTTTCTTTGAGGTGCTGTTATTGACAATACGAAGAGAAACAGTTTCGTTTGGGATTTCAAGGAAAAGGGCTGAGAGAAGAAAAGAAAAAGAGCTCCAGGTAGAAGAAGCTAAGCTTGAAAAAGAAGTTGATCAGTTGGGCGAACACAATACAATGGAAAAATTGCAGCAACAAATGCAAAAAAAATCTAGAGCGAAAAAGTGAGCACAAGCTCAATGGGAACCTTTTCAGATCACGGGCAATATGGAGGGACTGCTCGGAAAAACCGTCCAAATACTTTCTGACATTAGAAAAAGGAGGTTTGACAGCAAGAGAATTGCGTTTCTACAGACAGACAGTGGCATTAAGAAAACCCAATCAGACATTTTGGATGCTTTCCAAGAGTACTTTCAGAAGAAATTCCGTAGTCAGGATGAAGAGGTGGATCACAGCGAGTACAATGAGTATCTATCTGATCTCACGCTAAAAAGTGTATCTGGTGCAGACAAAGCTGGCCTATAAGAACCTCTAGTCCAGAAGAATTAGGAACAACTTTATGGCGTATGAAAAATGGAACATCTCCCGGAAGCGACGGTTTTCCAGTAGAGTTTTATAATTTGTTCTGGTCGGACTTGAAGCCATTCTTTATGGCTTTGTGTAACGATTGCTGGGCAAAAGGAACTATTACGCGCACAATGAAAGAGGGCATAATCGTACTGCTACCAAAACCAAATAAACCGCGAGAGCTCATGAAAGCATACCGGCCGATTACCTTGCTTAATGTGTGTTATAAAATAATATCAGGTTCAATTGCAAACAGGCTAAAGACGGTTCTAAATAACATAATCGACTCAACTCAAACTGCTTTTTTAAAGAATAGATTTATAGGAGACAATATTAGAATGGTATATGACACAATTCAATTAATGAAGGATGAACAACTTAGTGGGATTCTCCTTAGTTTGGACATTGAGTCCGCATTTGATTCAGTCAGCTGGAATTTTGTCAAGGAAGTGTTAAAGAAACGCAATTTTCCTCCCAATATAATTAGATGGTTTGATACTTTGTATGTGGGGTCCTTCGCACGAGTATTATATAATGGACATCTATCTGGTGAAATTAAGTTACGTAGACCATGCAGACAGGGTGATGCATTGAGTTGCTACCTATTTATATTAGTAATAGATATTTTGGCAAACAAAATTCAGTGTAACCGCGAGATTAAAGGGTTGAGACTAGCCAACAGTGAGCACAAAGTCTCCATGTGTGCCGACGACACTGTCTGTCTCATGGAACCCAATGAGGGCAGTTTCAAAGCACTCTTCGATGAGCTTGGATGGTTTGCTAAATATTCGGGACTACGCCCGAATTTAGAGAAAACGAAAGCGATGTGGATAGGAGCGCCATATAAAGATAGAGATATACTTGAAAGGAATATATCCATAAATCAAAGAAACTTGGTCTTAAACCAGTTACCTGGTTCGAACAATTCAGGTAAGTATAAAGATTCTAAGCGCAATTAAACCAAAGGCAATCTGAGCATGGACAGTACACAACTGTATTGTGTGTGAAGAATCGGAGAAAAACACTCGTGTTCACACTCTCGGCACCTCTACGGGCCTCGAAGGTGTAGCGCACTAAACCTTTTCGCTGACATCAGTTCATCCTACACAGACAGCACATACTGGGTGTCCAAAAATTGTTTGCCCCTTGATCATACACCAATTGTCTCTCCAGGCACTCTCAAAACCAATGAAATTCTGCCGAGAACCCATCTCGAGTAATCTAGGGGGTCAGTTGGTTACGGTACCAACCGCAGAGACGCTGCCTCGGTTAGATAATACGTAATGAGTTAGTTTCTGAAAAGTATCTTTCGTACTCGGAGGCAATGTCTGCTATCATGAAGACACACTGTTCGTCAACGTGTCAACGTGCTGTTTCGATGGTTCACATTGAATTGATCCAGATGGACGTTGCCTAAGAACTCAAAGTATCCGTCAAAATTATCTTAGTCTGCGTAACTCGTCACTACATCAAGAAAACTCCTGCAAAACAAAGGTGGCCGAAATCAATCTGGCTAAATTATTCCCCAAAATACATCAATTTCAGGAGACTGGCTCTGAGACTGGCTTCAAATAGTTATTTGGCACCTAATACAACCGTCCATGACAAATAAGCTAGGTTGTTACGTCTCAAGGTCGCCCAAATTGCG
Organism: Balanus nubilus; assembly: GCA_031763405.1. NCBI lineage: Eukaryota > Metazoa > Arthropoda > Thecostraca > Balanomorpha > Balanidae > Balanus > Balanus nubilus. Next base: position 15,123 of record JARFNZ010147598.1, read on the forward strand.
CCATTTACCGAAAATGGCCGATGTGCAGAAAAGCGAGATGTTAAAATTCAGCAGATAATGTAATAGCGGTGAGTGGCGGTGGCGGTGACATGACAATGCGGCGATGGCGGTGAGTCCCGTTCTCCGACAAGTCGCCAACTGAGCTTGGCAAAAAGCCAAACTAAAAAAAAATACTTTTGCTCTCACAACAGCCCTGAAGCTCCCGCAACCAAAACGATGAATCAGCCACTGGTGATTTTTGACCGTGGGAAGATTGGCTTCCGCAGGCCCTAAAAACCTCATTTCGTTACTTTTGTAAAATCGTTCTCACCGAGTCCTACGCATAGATGCCCATGAAGGAAGTGACAACAAGAAACTTGTAGTCGCCAATGCAGAAGGTGTCGCCAGCGACGTTCGGAAATCTGCTGTTGATGTCTGAGGCAATTTTGCAATAGGGTGGGGCCCCAGCTCACCACGCGGGCAGCGCTCAAAGATGTTCGACTGAGCCATCGGGATTCTGGGAGAAAAGGAGTCGGTATGACAACAACTCTGACCTGTTGCCCGTCAAAAATATCATCGTTAATGCGAAAGGGAGGCTCGACAAAATGGAGTCGGCGACCGCCAATAAGGACTGGCCAGGCGACTGCGGATAGGATGTTGCAGCTTCAGCGATGTGATGCTGGGCATGTCTTATCTTTGGGAAGCTGATTGGATGTTGGAACGTAACAAAATATACGTGGGTTTCATCGGTGTATAAATTTTGGCCGGCGCATTTATCATTTAAAATTAAACGTGACTGAAGAAGGGGCAACCAATTTCCTGACACCCTGTGGTAGCAGGTGCAGCACATTAGAGGAGGTGGCGCTGGCAAGACACCGAATCGGCCACTGCTACTCCACTGAACGTGAAGCACGTTGTATCCCCTAGCGACATCTGTCAACAGCTACGCATAATCAACTTACGCTTTTGCTTTCCTGATTCACCGCTATAGGATGTTCTGGGCGCCGGCGTAGTAATCAGCATCAATCAACTTTTCTCTTATCTACAAAATATTCGTTTTAACATAGTGTGCATTGCAACCCCATACGTGACTGCTCTGAAGTAGCGTAAACAGCGAGGGCGCTTGGTCGCCTCAAATCACTTAATCGGCCTGAGAAAACCCAACACATACTTGAATAGTTGTCACTTTTAAGAAGCATCCTTGAACCGGAATAAGAAAGAAAGGTACCTCTGAATAATCCGGCACAGCATGCGCCAGGCGCTCGCTTTGAGAGACATCTACCGGCCGGAATAGAAACTGCAAAGTTGTACGGCACAGCATGCGTCAGGCGCGCGCTTTGAGAGACGTCTACCGGCTAGAATAGAAACTGCTGAGTTGTGCGGCACAGCATACTTCAGGCGCTCGCTTTGTGAGACATCTGCCGGAATCCCCTACCCTATTTTACCGTACTCCTAGCCCTACTCGTACCCTATATAAGGGAAACAGTCTGAATATGAGCGATCCGGCTCGGCCCAGACCACACCGACACTTTTGAGAAGCGTACCTGCATCGCTGCCACCGCACGTCCGATTGACAAGCGGTCGTTTTCGTGTGAGATCAATTCCGACTCACGTTTCGATTGTGTTCATATTTGATGTGTGGTTATGGCCCATCAAGCGGGCGCAAAATGACTTAGGAGTAGGAGCGGGCGTATGGGAACTCTATTGTGTGCAATTTGTATGACTAGGTCAATATTATCAAGGTCAAATGAGGTCAAATTTGCCAAAAATATCAATTTATAGCCATATATCCGACATTCATATTTTTCGCTCTAGCTCAAAAATTATGATGGCTAGGAAGAAATTTTAAAATGCATTCGGAAGCTCATGAAATTTCCTATACCTGTGTTGTCCTCAGATTTGACCTCAGGTCAATAGTTTAGGCTCCAGGGGTCATCAAAGGTCACTGACCTCCTAGGAAAAATGTTATTCACGAATAACCTTTTATCCAATGAAGATGGGGCGACTATTTTAGCATCATTGTGTTTCTCTTGTCAAGACGCTTCGAGACATAAGCATGGTGACCTTGCAAGGTCAACTTTAAAATTTGACCTCAGGTCAAGGTCACGTGATAACCCGAAAAGGTCATGTTGCAGATCAGTCGATGCGCCTTGACGAGACAAACACATGACCTCCACACGTTTCTAGCTCTTCTCTATCAAAAGTTATTGGCAAAAAAGCGTAAGTGACCTCGGGTGACCTCATATGACCTTGATGACGTCACTGATCAAATATTGCACTTCGATCATCAATAGCTTAAGGTTACGTGATCCTGTAAGAATTAGACAGATATGACTCATTTCCTACGAATAGGAATGATAATGGGGAAGCCAGGAAATTGACCTGACCTCAGGTCACCGAGATGAGAAAGCCGAGATATGCAAGTTGTAGGTATCTGTCCTCTTATGAAATCCGGAAAGTTTGAAACCGATCCGCCAAAAAAATGTGGCCACAGCACAACCGCAAACTTGCAAAATGGTACTTTGCACATGTCCGTCCGTTCGGTTATAGGGCCCTACAGAACTGGAACAAACAGTACGCCCCGCCTACCATCACAACTCTGATAACTAGGGTGTGATAGTAATGTGGTCTACAGATGGCAATGACTGTTGTTAGGATGTCACAATATGAGAAAACGTGTGTGGTTCCATGATAAGTGTATACTGCATAGTGTTATATGTTAAATCATGTATTATGTGACTGAACATAGAATAGCCAGTTTTCTGGATATGTTTAGAATATAT
>JARFNZ010147599.1:0-10086 GCA_031763405.1 Balanus nubilus
CAGTGACACAAAATTCGTTACGTTGATTTTAACCGGTTTTTACATTACCGCCAAAGGTTGACAATGTCCCTTTAAGGACCCTTCTAGTCTGTCAGAGATCCTATGATAAGGAGGCAGAACCTTTCAAGGGCCCTCTCAGGTCTGGAATGGGCCCTCTCAGGCCTTGAATGGGCTCTCTCAGACCTGGAATGGGCGATCTCGGGCCTGGAGTTGGCCCGGTATCGTAATTCTTCGGATATTTGTGGGGACACCCCCCCCCCCCCCTTGTGACACCAGGTAGCAATAGTGAACCTCATCCAGCCAGAAATGGACGGCGCTTAACGTTTTTCTCTTCATGCTGCTGATAATTTTGTGGGATATGTATGATGTAGGTACATATTCAAATACAAAGTTATTTTTTTACAACCGTCATCACAACTGTCATTACCCACAAGTAATGGTCACAGATGTCATAAGGTACCTACTCCTAGTCAGTGTAATTTATAGTTCCCCAAATCAGAGTTGTGTTCGGTTGAATCAACGGGCATGGGTTACTCCCGTCCTTTGCCCAGCCCTTCGGGTTCAGCTAACGACCGGGGCGCGCAGTCGCCGCATACCTCAGCTGAGATGTAAGCTTTGTGCATATATGCGTTTTATCCTGGACTTCAGAATGTGTCTAGTCTTTCTAGCAATCGATATTCACAGCACGGTTATCCATTTGTCAATTTAAATATACCCATGTGCATAAATTATGGATGTTACAAGGACCGAAAAACGGTCAATTTATTTACTTAATTTGCATCTCAACTTACATATGAGACAACATTAACTGGCCATTAACTGGCCTGGCCATTAACGGGACCCAAAGGGCTGAGGTAGGGACGGGATTCAGCGTTACCAAGCCCGTTGATTCAGCTTTACGCAACTTTGTCCCAAATCCAATCCCAAATACATGTCCCCTCAACCATTTTGTTCTGGGGAAACTCACCGCCTCCATCCATGCATCGACATTTGCGAAGAAAAATCCCGCCTTGACCTACCTAACTCAAGCTGAGCCATCAAAGAATTAACTCATCACGGTGCAACATCAAACAACTCAATGTTTCCCGAAAGTCTCGCTAGATGGAGAGATCTGACATATTTTCTCAACAAGAGTCACTTCGCATCAGGAATGATGAACCAAAAGCCGCTCACCTGTCTCGTCTCCGTACTCTGCTACCCTGACTGGGATCAGAGCGTGCCTGTGAGTCGCGGGAGCCCGGCGCGGTCCCACCCCTCACCACGTCAGACGGCGACTGGCGGCCGGGCTATAAGGCGACCGTCAGCCGCCTGCCTGCCCCACGGCGACTAGCGCCGCGCGCGATAGAACTGCAGAATTAAGTAAATTTCGGGCCCGGCACGCAAAGGGTACGACTTTAGGATTTGGCTTCACAGGCCAACCAAACTGGATGGTCATATGTTGAGTTGGATGAGTAGAGAGAAGGAATTTCTAGCATTTGGGTAATTAAGCATCACTGACGGTTATAAATCAGCCTGAGTGACAAGAAAATGACGGAAGATTAAACACCCGAGTCCCTGTAGCGCAGTGGATAGCGCGTTGGACTTCTAATCCAAAGGTCCCGGGTTCGAATCCCGGCAGGGATGGGTTTTAAGTGATCAAAGGTAAGATCATAATCCCCAGCCGCTCTGCGGGAACCGCCTCGGCGAGTGCCAAACCGGGACAGGCGCCACCTTGAGAGGCCTTTGCCGAAGAGGGGAAAGTTTGTTGCGCTAACCAGCGAAAAGTTGTAGTAATACGCACTTCACTCCATGTGATAATATGCAGATCATTTCGGCTCAGCCGAAAGCCAGCTGCAAATAACGCAATTTAAGTTTACAATTTTCTAAAGTCGTCAGAGCCCCCTCAGCACGCATCGCGCCAGGCTCCATTAAATCGGACCCTCTTGGTTCCTTGTGCAACAGTGCCATCTGTCCGCCCGGCCGGAAAGCTTCTGTTTGGTCTCCGTTGGGTAGCGCCAAGGCCGCCAGTGGCGCCAACTGTCCGCCAGACACGCACAGGGAGGATGCCGTAACAAAGGAGACGAAATTCCGGGATCGAGTAACCCCCACTCAAGTCAAGTCTGACCTACCCAAACGTTCAGATATTATTAATCAACGCCAATAAAATACCAGTGATGTCACAATTGCACAATATATTTCTCCAATTTCTTCACAACTGATGCCTGAGTGGAAGAAGTCTTATGCCTTTCAAAGGTAACTATGTGATGTGTCAGCAACTGATGTAATGGGGAACAGATTAAAAAATAAAGTTCACCAAAAAAAAAATGCACATAATTGCAAGACCCAATCTACACAGCAGTCCATATTCAGGACTAGGTATACCAGTTTGTGACAAAAATAATGCCTGGTACACACCACAGTGCTAATGTTTTAGTATGTGAAGAACTGTTCACAAATAATACTCTCTGTAGCACAGATCATTACACAGATGCATAGATGAAACATGCAAGGAAACAGTGATACAAAACATGACATCTAAATCATAAGTTTAACTGGCTAGCAGCAGGCAACAACACTGCCCTCACAGGACAGACTTCATCAATAGTCAAGCTTCTAAAAGATACCAGACATTGCTAACGCAGAAGCCAACATAAGGGCACATTTGAACTAGCACAGTGGCACATCAGATACATAACAAATGAGACTCCATTCAGAGTTGTTATTTGTACATAGCAAACCATTCAGCTACCATATTCACTTGGCTCCTACTGAAGCTTTCAGCCCACCCTTACAGCTCAAATTCACAGCAACAGTGCAAACATCTACTCACCACAATGAAGATGGCCTGAGTAATGTTGTAAGTTAGCAGCAAGACTAAAACCTAGAATGATGCACCATGTCACACTTCTATTGAGTCACCATTCTGAGATGAGTCTGTCATGAAAACACTGTTTCCAAGAGTTGCCACTGGAACTGTGTTGATGAACATGGGTGTTTGAAACACTGGATGCTGCATGTGGATAACATGATGAACTGGTGGCAAAGCACCTGTTGGGTGGTGGGGTGAGTCTATTCTCATTGGCTGGAACACAGGCTGCTGTGGCTGTTGCTGCTGTTGTTGATGCTGTTGGTGCTGCTGCTGCTGTGGCTGTGGCTGCTGCTGCTGATGCTGCTGTTGCTGCTGTTGCTGCTGCTGCTGCTGCTGCTGTTGTTGCTGCTGCTGCTGCTGTTGCTGCTGTTGCTGCTGTTGTTGCTGTTGTTGCTGTTGTTGCTGTTGTTGGTGTTGCTGCTGTTGCTGCTGTTGCTGTTGTTGCTGTTGTTGCTGTTGTTGTTGCTGCTGCTGCTGCTGCTGCTGTTGCTGTTGCTGTTGTTGTTGCTGCTGCTGCTGTTGTTGCTGTTGTGGCTGCTGAGAGTTCTGTGCTGTCTCAGGGACAACTGACAGCTGCAGCGCTGGCTGGTGGAGCTCATGGATCTTAATGTTTTCCTGGTTGGGAATATGTGGTCTTACTTTCTTCCCACCTGGTCTGTGAGGGTTTCTGCAGCCTCTGCACTTGCAGTCTAGGCAGGCCCTTGACTCAACATAGCAAGGACACCTTTGTCCACAGCAGGTGAGCTTGCCAGGAGTGGGTGTAGCATTTCCACACCTGCAGCCCTTCTGCACCTTCTTCCTTGGCACAATCCTTGATCCACTGATTCCACCTGTTGGCCCAACCCTGCCTCCAATGCAGTCTGTGTGCTGGTTGAATGCTGCTGCCACTGGAATTCTGTGATAACCTGCAGGTTCCACAGGATGTGCTTTTACCTTTCCAGCTCTTCCACCATCACTTGAAAAGAACATGGAGTAAAATGGATGAGACACAGGTGTTGATGATGGTGGTGGTAATGCAGGTGGTTGTGGGGATGGGGACACATGGGACATGACAGGTTGTTGGGCAAAATGCACCTCAGGACTTGGGCAAGGTTGAGATTGAATTCCTGGAGATTGTGATGGAATGATCTGGGGAGAGGTGATAATAGGTGTACTCACTTGACTGGATATATGGATGTTTGCATGGTATGAGACACCCTCATTGGAGGAATGTTCTGAGTCAACAACTTCACTTTTCACTACAGGAACATCTCTGGCAGAGTCATCATCTTCCTTCACAGCCCAATTGTTTGGTTCCTCATTGTTTGCTCCCTCCTGAATCAGTTCAACAAGACTAGACTTGCCACCATTGAGAGAAAATGAGTTCAACCTCTCATAGATCTTCGACTGTTGCAAATACTGACAGTCCTTGCGGAACGCATCAACAATCAGCATAAGATGCTTGTTTGGGATGTATGCTTGATAATCTTTGCAGTAACCACAGGATGGTTTCAAACGCTTTTTCCCACCAATGCAAGCCTTGCAAACACTGTGTTGACACTGCCGATCTGAAGGGCTCATGGGATCTTCGATAATACACCCACAAACAGTACAGGCTAACGAATGGCGCAGCTGCGGCAATAGTTTGTACAGATCTCCCCAGCTCGTGCTTTCTTCCACAGACGCTTCCACAACGAGTTTGCACATTTTCAGGTGTAGAGAAAGTGCATGACTAGATGACATCATGCAAATTTCTGTTCAAAACTGCTCAGTCGCCTCGAACATCACCTATGAATTCGCCGCATAACAGCAGTCTCACGGAACACGCCGCGCAACGTAAATGTCATTAAAAAACACAATCTGCGCCGCATTTGCCTCATTTTGGAAATACGTTAAAATGCAGCTATCTGCTAAAAAGAAGGGAAATGTATACCAAATTAAATAAAACTTCATGACAAATAGCTTTTCTCCCTGATCTACAGATTGATTTAGGTGTCAAATATTAAACTCGATCGGGTTCATTTTTTGATGGTTATTTTCTGTACCTCATTCATATCCATGCATTGTTATATACTGTGACATTGTTACGTTACATTAAGGTCATTGCATTGCCCGGAGGATACCAAATAGACTGACAAGATTTGTTCATAGGCAAGTTGCAGATAAATATGTGTTGCTGTCTAGGTACCATGGAATGTAGCATGGATAAAGTTCTTTATCCATGGAATGTAGTATTTCATTAACATGAAATCAATTATTCCAAATAATGTGTATTGGTGATTTGTATATGCTTCTGGTGTTCAGTATCATATTTGCTAACTGTTGCTCTTAATTAATGTGTAGGTAAACTGGGCTCCCACATAACATACAGGGGAACCACATGGTACCGACATGGGCTTGCCTGAGCACTTTTTGGATCCCTGCCGCCTGAAACTAGGCTGCACACATGTCATACTTGGTGCTGCCACATACTTGTGCGTTGTGTCAGAAAAGTGGTCCGTTACTCCATTTTTCTGAACTTGGAAATTGTATTCCATGAAAACTTTGACTATAAAGAATGATTATTTTTAGTCTGAGTCCAAATGGCAGAAGAAGATAGACAAAAAATAGCATGCATTATTTTTTCAGGCAGCTATCATCATAGGAGTCAGGATAAAATGGGATTGTGCTTAACTTTTAACATTACATTTACACCTATGACATTGCATGGAAAGAATAGAGTTGAGAATTCTCTACCGCATCCCCCCGGTAGCTGAAAATGTGTTGTGGCCACTCCCTGAGCTAAATCCTGGCTACATGCCTTTAGATAGTGAAACCACTTTTCTGACACTGCTTGTGAAATGTGCAGTGCAGAACAGATGGGCTGAACAGCCCTCGGCACCTTCCATATGGAGCCCACATGGGTTTTTGAAGTTGTTTCCACATGGGTACTATATGGGCCAGCATAGCCTCCTTAAAGCCTTATGGGTCCTACATGGTAATACCCATGTCATACCCATGTCCATGTGCACCCATCCAAAATCATAAGGAACCCATACTGATCCCATGTGCATTCCCACACCTAACCCATGCCCATGTGCCCATAGTAATCACATAACCATTGAAGGTGTGTTCTATCTGCTTGGATCATGTTTTCCTGCAGTTTGATTTTAAGAAGAAGTAAAAGTTGTATGCATGTTCTGGGAGCAATACAAACACAGACAGGTTCTGTTCATGATTCTCATTATCATTTATACTTCATGCTATAACATCAACATTTGTTGACAGATACTCTGGGAAACTGCACAATATGCCAGCAACCTCTGACAAGGGTGTACAAGATGACTCAACACAGCATCAAGTCAAAATAGCAGGAAAGAAAACACATAAAATGCCATCATGGAAAGTGAGGTAATGCATTTTGCATAATATCTTGTTCCTTTGTTATGCTGAGGACCTTTTTTGCACCTGCATGTCAACTCATGAAGATTTTGCTTAAGAGGTATATTAACCTGCACACTGTTGGAGCAGGGTTGATTCCCCTCCCCCTCAGGTTTGGCCAAAATTGGTACACATATTTGCACATCAAATGCACACATTGTGTGAAGGTTTTTGACCCCAGGTCATCTCAGGTCAGTTCACCAGTCCAGGTCATGTGATGTGACCCCACCTTCAAACATGTTTGCTCTTGTGTCACAGCCACAGTGATTGATTTGAAACTTTCAGCAATACATACGAGCACCAGTACCTATAACTTGTTTACCTATCTCAGATTTGTTTGTCAGTGATCTGAGGTCAGGTCATTTTTGTGGCCTCCCCATTATAAGTCAATGCCAGTCAATCTTAAAATGCTTCTTTCTTAAAGAATGCATATATCAGTCCATTTTTCAGGATCATGTTATCTTCAGCTATTATTGATGCTACTGGTGCAGTATTTAATCAGTGACCTCTCACAAGGTCATCTGGGGTCATCTGAGGTGCAAACATTTTTTTCCATAAACTTTGATAGAGTGAAGTTACAGTTGTGAAAGTGGTACCAAAGTGTTGATCTGGTCGAGACGCATCGACTCATATGCAACCTGACCCAACTTCACCTACTTGGGTCACCATGGCCTTGACCTTAGCTCAAATTGGAAAATATCTTTACCAGGTCAAAATTGATATGTTTTCGATTGGCCTCGACGAGAGAAGCAAGATGGTTCCGAAATAATTGTGTTATCTTTCATAGCTGAAAGGTTAGGCTCGAAAAACGATTTTGTTGTGCAATGACATTTTTGACCTTACATGACCTCTGGAGCCTAAACCGTTGACTTGAGCTCATATTTGACGTGAATGGTGCGATGGAAAATTCCCAGAGCTTTCAATTCCTTTTCTGTTTCTTTCTAGCTATCTTATTTCCGGAGATAATCGAGGATTTCTGAAGCGACGTCCCAGCTTCTCGTTATGTGGGAAAATTATACCTTCAGTGACCTCAATATTGACCTGACCCAAAAATGGCAGGAGTAATTTCTATAGCTCTTGTCACTAGCTATCTAACGCCATTTACCGCTTGTCGCTACGTTGCATAATTTTCGAGATCTTGGGGGGGGGGGGGGCGGAAATTCCCCCCGGCCGACGGTGTTCGTCGCTAACTCCCGGCAGTGCGCGGGTTAATTCATATTATGCAGTCTTATCTACACAGCATTGAGGTGTATGATTATTTGCATGCCTATGTTATCAAGCAGTCATGGTTGTGTTTGATGCCAAATTACTCTTATTTTGTGGGTGTTTCATTTCAACTGGAAAAGTGTATGGTCAGGATTGGTACAGTGGAGGTGGGTACTCTGCTCATATCCTGTCAGAACCATGAGCGATTCCAATCAAAATTGGGACATCTTGGCTCAGTTATGTCATCAAGGACAGCCGTGGTGGCAGTTAACTTCTGAACTATATGTTGCTGCAAAAGTTTCCTCTGGACAAATATGGACTGACTCCTGTTTTCCCACCAGACGTTTGAAAGGGCATGGAATCGGAGCTTTGCTGAAGCAGTTGCAACCAGATGGATGTATTGGAGAGGAGCAAGCCGCGTCAGATCATTCAACTGATGGATCAACCAATTACATCCAGAACACTCCACAAGATGCAAAGACCAGGTTAATTAGAAACATTTTTCTCAAACAAATTCCTCATCATGTTCTTTGATGATGTCTATTTCCATTTAATCATCTTCACAATAACTTGTTTTTTTGTCATGCTTCTTATTTTTTCTAAAATGCCCTGATGTGCTTGGGATGCCCTGATAGTTCATTGCGATGTTTGCAATAACTAAGTGTAAACCTTTTCCAGACAGGATACAGGACCTGTCCTGACCGGAGAATCTCAGCTGCCCGAACATAATGATCAGTCACTCGCAGAACAAACTCAGCTCTCCATGAGCGACGTTCGCCAACATTCAACCCATCCGCCTGTCAGAGATCCCCAGTCGAATGAAGATGGAAACCAACAGGCACAACGTGGAAAAGACGTTTTTAGGAGGAAAATGACGGCCCTTGTCCGTAAGAGCCCGGAACTGCGCAAGTATTGGCACCAGCGGTACCGTCTCTTCTCCAGGTCAGGATCGGAGAGCTGGAAGAATATAACCGATTCTTTGGTATCTCAAGGAAGAACCAGACGCGCAAAAGCTTTTTAATCGTTTGAGGTTAGACAAAAGATTGTGATGCTGTTTGTGTTTTTCATTGTAAGGCTCAGCCTTCCACAAGTCCTCCTGTAACGACTGTACACCAACGTCATGAACTATATAATGTATGTCATGTTTGTCTGCCATGTATGCCATGCCAATGATAACCAATGGGGGAATAGCCAATGTAGCATTGTATGAATGTAAAAACCTGTTTTGCAGTTTCTAAACAAACTACAGATCATGTATTCATGTCATGTTAACTAACTTAGCCATATATCCTTGAAATGTCTCGTTCTGTTTACGCGCCTCCAGGCCTGATGAGTCTCCCCATCGCTGCCAGGTTTGACGAGGGCGTGCGGCTGGACCGGGAGGGCTGGTTCTCGGTGACTCCTGAGCGGATCGCGCGTCACATAGCCGACCGCTGCCGCTCCGACGTCATCGTGGACGCCTTCTGCGGCGTCGGCGGCAACGCCATCCAGTTCGCCGCCACCTGCCGGCTTGGTGAGCTCGTAGGCATGGAGCCGTCGAAGACTGATAATGTCCACCCACTGGTATTTGGGACGTTTGTATGATGTATTCTTGTATGGGGTGCAATGCGGCGTTATCTGACATTGCCGTAAACGGTCAGTTGTGGTTTGTTGTACCAGGAGAGGCGCGTTCTCACGTAATAAGTATCCACCATGGTGTGACTGTGGTGGTCGTCCTGTGACACCGCCTGCTATCTTTCCTCCCTGACAGTGATCGCGGTGGACATTTGCCCGGAGCGTGTGGAGCTAGCCCGGTTTAACGCCGGCGTGTACGGCGTTCAGGACCGGATCCAGTTTGTGGTGGGCGACTTTTTTCAGCTGGCGCCCCGGCTGCGGGCCGACGCCGTGTTCCTCTCGCCACCGTGGGGCGGTGAGTACTGAGTCAGTCACTAGTGGCAGCTCAGTGTTATCAATGTTTGATTGTGCTGCAGTGTATTACGTTACGTGTTTCTGGAGAGTATCACTCATCCAGTCATGCTGATGAACTTTTCCTAAATTTATCTCAGAATATGGGCTTTCATCGGGAATGTGTTGGTATGGATTCTTTGGTGTGGAATGTCCTCTAACGTATCACTGCACTTTTGCGTACCAGATTATTAAGCCAGTTCTACCAGTTTTTTTTTGTGTACCAGTTTATTTTACCGGTATGTTATACTGTAGCCTTTTCATAAAACGGCTTTCCAACTTACACCCGTATTTAGTCATAGATTGTTTGCAAATGGTGCAAAATGGTAATGACTTAAGTCGTGATATTTATTTACCCACCTCCTAGGAACAAATGTACGAACATACCCCGACCTGCCATGTTCTGCAGGTCCACAGTACCCTGGCCTGCTGTGTACTGCAGGTCCGCAGTACCCTGACCTGCTGTGTACTGCAGGTCCACAGTACCCCGACCTGCTGTGTACCGCAGGTCCGCAGTACCCTGGCCTGCTGTGTACTGCAGGTCCGCAGTACCCTGACCTGCTGTGTACTGCAGGTCCACAGTACCCCGACCTGCTGTGTACCGCAGGTCCGCAGTACCCTGGCCTGCTGTGTACTGCAGGTCCGCAGTACCCTGACCTGCTGTGTACTGCAGGTCCACAGTACCCCGA